>QQSS02191704.1:0-13071 GCA_003687565.2 Craspedacusta sowerbii
AAGAATTTAACAAAACAGGATCGTTTTACTCTGGCTCCACCTATCAGTAAAGCAGGTAGAGCTAGTGGTAAATTTTCTGTGTCTCTTTTCCTACCAAAGACTGTGTAACTTGTTTTATCAACACTCAGTGATAGGCGATTGGACTTAAGCCAGTCCTCTACTTTCATCAGTTGTTCATTGAGAGTATTAAAGATTGTGGGAATGCTTTCATGAGAGTAAAAGAGATTTGCATCATCTGCAAACATTATTACTTGCAAGGTTGGAACTGCATTGGCCAAGTCATTTATATACAACAGGAAAAGCAGTGGTCCCAGAATAGAGCCTTGGGGGACTCCATATGTAATGGGTAGCATACTTGAGATAGTTGACTTCACTTGTACGTATTGAAGTCTTCCGGACACTCGCTTCGTGTGCAACACCCTTTAATTCTGCAAACAGCAGAGAGAGTGGAGAGCTGCGCGCTACAAAATTGGCTGATGCTGAATCGGAAAATTATTCGCGAGGCGCAACACGAAGATTTTGCTGCCAAATGCAAGGCACTTCTGTGCGAGAAACAAGTTAATCAGCGAAGCAAACTGGGTTGCCTAAGCCCTTTTGTGGATGAAGATGGGCTCATATGACTAAACAGCCGTTTGGATTATGCCGACTATCTGCCTTACGATTGGAAGTATCCCGTAATTCTTCCGAGAGGTGCTTGGGTTAAAAAGCTCATTGTCCGTGATTATTACTCAAGAAATGGTCACGTAGCTGAGACCAACGTAACTTCGGCAAAAATTTCCAAGCGCTCCTTGGTCATTCATGGTTGAGAAGTAATACAAAAAGTTGATTAGGAACCCTTCACTTGCAGGCGACGCAAAGCGACCGTAGCATCCCAACATATGGCTCCACTAACAAACATACGGCTTCAGGTCCCACTTCGGATGCTATTTAATTTAAATTTAAAATAATAGGAATTTCTATAACTCGTCTAAAGCCTGCTTTCGACAAAATCACACTTCTTGACTTACCCAAGTACCAATTGTTGACACAAGAATACTTACTAACGCAGGTGGATCTGGCTTATTTGTTTATAACTCCGTTACGAATAACATGAAAGTCAGACAGGATCTCAGAGTGAGTACGGTTACGAAATAACTTTCATTGAAATAGTTCAAACAAGGAACAAAATATAATTTTCGGTTGTATACATAAGAACCCTAGCGTTTCTCCGATTAAATTCTCGGAAGACTGTCTACTTAAAACTCCCTGAAAAATTGCCAAACAAACAAATCAAGTTGGTGACTATAATGGGTGATTTTAATATGAATCTGCTCAACTATGACACGTCTACCAAATCTTCCGACTACATTAACATAGCTACAAGCTATTGCAAATGCATTAAATGATTATTTTTCCTCAGTCGGAAAACAACTTGAGTCTGCAATACCAAACTCGCCAACAAACTTTAAGACTTCTACACCTCCTCGCATTAATAATAGTTTATTTCTAAAACCCACTGACTCAGTCGAGATCATCAGCTCACTGACCGCTTCTAAGGCATCTCTAGCATTCCCACGAATATTTTTAAAAGCGGCTCAGCATTATTGGAAGCACCAATTTCTATTATTATTAATCAGTCATTCAAAGAAGGTATTATTCCGGATTTTAAAAAACTTGTTAAGGTTGTATCTATTTATAAATGTGGCCCCACAGAAAAATGGTGCAATTATCGACCTATCTCATTACTCTCCGATGTAAGCGAAGTAATCGAGAAGGCGAGGTAAAAGCGTGTATACGAATTTCTAGAAGCTTCTAAACTTATTTACGACCAACAATTCGGCTTTCGTAAGCAGCATTCTCCGAATCACGCATTAGTCAACATTGCTTGTAATGAAAGTGATATACTAGACCGTGGCGAACATGCATGAAGCTTGTTTTTGGATTTGCAATAGGCTTTTGATACGGTCAATCAAAAAATTCTTTTACAAAAGCTTAAAGTATATGAAATTCGGCGAGTTTAACAGTCTTGGTTTTTTTCATACCTCATAGGCCGAAAGCAATTCGTTGCCATATGAAAGTTCCAAGATTTGTTCTTTGGATTTTGGCGTCCCCCAAGGCTCCGTATTAGGTCCCTCGCTGTTTATCATTTATGTCAACGACTTTCATAATTGTTTTGTCGTCTGGTTTCGCACATCATTTTGCTTATGACAATGTTACATCCTTTAAAGGTTTATCTCCTAAGCGCTTAAAATTACTCATGTCGAGTGAAATCTCAAAAATCTTTGATTGGCTATGCGCTAACATATTAACAGCTTTAAACGCTTCAAAGACGGTAATTCTTCTTTATCGTCCTAGAAGAAAAGCTTGTGGTTTTAGGCATACTCTTAAAATTAATAACAAGAAAATATATCTATCTAACAAAGTGAAGTACCTCAGTGTTGTACTCGATTCAAGACTCTCGTGGAGATATCACATCTCCGAAATCTCTAAGAAACTAACGAGGGCAATGGGAGTGTATTCAAAAATTCGCTACTATGTTGATGCAAAAACTATTAAATCATCATATAACAGTTTGTTCCACATCCACCTAACCTACGGATGTCTTACTTGGGTGCTAGCTTGCAAAAATGCACTGCATCGAATCTCGATACTGCAACATTGTACTACAAGAACGATTTCTTGTTTTAGTGATCCTATATCCAAATTATTCTCTCAACTGAAAATAATGAAGCTAGAAGATGCAGTTACATTAACTATGGCTTTGTTTATGCATTGCAGCAATTTTTGGAGAATATTCTTCCAATTTAGGCAGTGGAGGAAGCTACCCAGGATCATAGACAAATATTTCAACTACCACTCTTCTATAATAAAAACGAGAACAAGTAAATTAGCAAAGCTCTCAGTACCCGTGGGAAGGACTGTAGCCTATGGCAGTAGCAATATAACTTTTAAAGGCGCTGCACTATACAGGCACTTACATGACATCAATATAAACATCTCTAATTCAAAATCGATGTTT
Source organism: Craspedacusta sowerbii (assembly GCA_003687565.2). NCBI lineage: Eukaryota > Metazoa > Cnidaria > Hydrozoa > Limnomedusae > Olindiidae > Craspedacusta > Craspedacusta sowerbii. The sequence continues at coordinate 2,999 of QQSS02191704.1, forward strand.
ACAAAGGCGTTTAAGTCGTTACTGGTTGCCGCGCAAGCCTAACTTGGAATGGTTTACTAATTTTATAATTTTGGTTTCCCTTAACGTTCTTGCATTACTATTGAGCGTACTAGGGATCGATTTAATGATTTATTGATGCTGGAGTATTGAAACAACATTTTCTATAGCTATAATATTTTAACGAAAGTTTGGTGATTTCTTTGCCTTAAAAGTGCGGTCCTACCATGTGAATTGGCTTTCTTCATCCTAGACTCTGGACCTTGATTCGACATTGCTTTCTATGTTTGTTTGGTTCGACTCCCCTGCATTTCTGCACGGATTCGGACTGACGATGTCGCTGGTACGTTAAACTACATAACTTGATGAGACCCTTCTTTGTTGTACTTCTAAGTGAGTGCTAGTTCGCAGTCTCCGAGAAAATACTCAGGTATTGGTAGATTCTCAACTCGATCAGCTCCATGGCTATAGAGGATGCCTCCATCTTCAGCAAATGGAATTATTAAGTTTTTTTTGTTTAGAACTGCTTAGTATTTTATTTTTATTATTTTTTTTTTTGAATTCTTTTGTAAGTTGCATTTCTGGAGAAAGTAAATTTGCTGTTGTTGTTGTTGTTGACGATGGCTTGTCAATTATTTTAGGTGATGGTTTATCCTATTTATTGTGTGATATTGTGATGATTTGAGAATAACGTTTTCATTATCGTTATGATCTATACTGACGAAAAGATATGCACGATGTATCTTGGAATGCAGTCGTAAATTTTGATCGAGTTACATCTGTCATCGAAACCTAAAGATGTACGCATATCTGGCAGTCGTAAGGCAATTACATCTGGAGACAAGCTTGTCCTGGTCTGATGCACGAGAAGGCGTTTTCACGGTAGAATTCACCATGGACACTATGCCCAGAGAAAACAGGACAAGTACAAAGACCTGCCACTCAAAACGCAAGGAAAGGCTTCATATATAAACTTACAAATTGGTGCCCATGAGGCAATTACCAAAAGATAAAACCAATCAACTAAAATATCCATTTACGAGATCGGGCTGATCAGAGACATTCCAGCGATTTACTGTGAAACTAATGAACTTTGCGATCAGCCGACGCGATCAGCCTTGACAGAACCATGAGTTCGACAATTGTAGCCCGGACAATGCCGACCTGGCATATCTGGTAAGAGGGCGCCAGATGCAGAACACGACCTAAACTATATATACTTTGTAAAGTTAAAATAACTTCAAGGTTTAAAAATGATAATGATAATAGAAAGGATGATAATCATGAATACAGTGGAATAAATTCTTTTCCTTTATTTCATTTCAAAGAAGAGTTTACACACCAAACAAAATATTCATGTATCTGCAGTCCCGTAACTCGACACCCTCCTTCCACCCCCTAGTTAGATGTGGCATGGAGGTCGCAAGGAGGAGCGCTGGGAACACGTTTATTTTGCAGTGTATAGTTTATAAATGGATTATAATTATAGTTTATAATGGATTATAATAAATAGATTATAAAAAATAAAAAATAGATTATAGTTTATAATGGATTTATGAACAAGTAGACCCTCCGCTGCTGGCTGCTACACCAAATTTTCTATGCAGAAGATCGAACTAGTTCCAAATGAATTCGTTAAAATTTGTTGAGTAGAGTGTATGATGAAGATTTGATTTTCCGTCGTGTGGCGCGTACTCTTAACGGTCTGCCTCGAGGTCTGTATGATCGAGGTGGCTTCGTTAATCCTACCGGCATAAGCTTCGCTCTTCAGGATGCTCCTTCGTGTGGTATGAAGCTGAATATATCTGCATGAGTATATGCACGACATGTAGTCTGTATTGTGTTTTCGGTAACGTTAGGTTGTCAAGCGAGCAGGAGACTGGACCAGCAAATAAAGAACGCAAAAACCTGGAAACAAAGTTGTTCCGTTTTTTTGTTTCACGTAACTTGCTGTAAGGCCAAGTGGCCGAATCCCACATAGTTTTGGGGAGGATGAAAAGTGGATAGAATAGTATCTTGTTCTATTTCGGGGTCTTTTCAGAAATCTTCATCAAGTCTGAGTAAGTTCTTAACAACCACCTTTGTTTTAATTTTAAATTTGCGTATAACAGATGAAGTGCACTTTTTTCGCACGGGTATTCGTGGTGCGCCATGTGCACCTTGTTACCAAAGTTTGAGAAGCATCTGGTGGTCGACATCGTTATCTGCGTCGCTTGAAGTCCTGGCTGCTAGCATGAGCGATAAAAGTGAAAAAAATATAAGAATAAAGTAAGATCAAATGGCTAGCCTTACGTACGTTTCGTCCGGGCCAAGGGACCCGTCGGAGACCTTTGGTTGGAGTCTTAACTGGCCAAGGAACTACTTGGATTCCCATTAAGATTTCGAAACCCCTGGAGACCTCGAGTGCACCATCTCACGAGAACATGAGCTCTCAAGTGAAAAGTTGCACGAGATCGTCACGGTGTTGGCAGCCTGCCCCCAAACCACTTGGGCATTGCCAGCCAGCTGTGCTGTAAGCGGGAAGAATCCTTGTGAAAAATCAAACAGCTAGCCTTACGTACGTTTCGCGATAAAAGAAGAATTTTTTAAGGCATCGCCATATATTTCTTGCAGAAAAATAATCTCCTTGTCATATTTACATCTGTGCAAGGTGGCTCTCCTTTGTAAGGTCGGTCTTGCATGAGCAATTCTGAGGTTTAGGCTTAGGTTGACAGTTCCGGAGAGGTACTTGTTTACCTCGTCTGCAGTGTATGTAGAGAGTTGATCTAATCGCCACCTTAAACATCTCGTAGGTCAACCTCTCCACGCAGATCCTGAGGTCCCTTTAAGTCTCCCTAAAATCGGGGTCCTCCTTAATGAGACCTCCCCGGAAGCATCCGAAAGTGCCTCAAAGGATTGAAGAGTTGGCTGCGAACGTCCTACTATATGGTTCCTTTAAACGCTCGGACTTTACTGGAGATTGTCAAAGAGTACTGTTAATTTTATAACAGACATTTTGCCTTGTTTTGGTATTTATTTTGTCTAGTGTGAATTAATCTTGAGCTAGACCTGTGGCCAGGCTTGTGAGGAAGGCTGAGTATGACGAGAGATTGCGATGAGCCAAGAAACACTCTGGTGTTACTCAATCCTATTCCTGACAGCTCAGAAATAACTTCTATTAACGACTTTTAACTGTGATTCGTTAAAGACTATATTGGATATATATATATATATATATATATATATACATATATATATATGTGTGTGTGTGTGTGTGTGTGTGTTTGAGTGTCTCGCTTGTGTAGTCTCCCTTGCCACGAAACCCAGGATGCACCAGATTCCTAGAAGCAAATCTTGCCGTGCTAGAACTTACTTAAAACTTAAGTGAAGGTAACGCGTCCTCTTGACATGGAAGACAGCTGGCATTAAGTATAACTATATTTTGATAAAAATAGTGCTTGTTTGGTCTTCTGCTACGTCATCATCAGCGCCAGCGCGAACGCATTTGTTACTGTTTCGAGACGATCGTTATGTTCTTGTTCTTCTTGTAACTGGATCCGTTCTTTATTGCGAAATTTACAATGAATTAAAAATAGGATGCAACTACTAATCTTGAGAACGTGTCCAACTTGGTTGACAGATTCCGTAATCGCTGACAAAAGTGAGTGATAATCCAAAAACAAACGGTTTTTCTATACCAAACTCGACTAGTAACGTCAGATTGTGAAGCCAGTCAAAGATAGATGTTTGCTACCTGCGTTCCTAGATGATGTGTCTTGCAATGGTCTGTATGATGACGGTTTGCAAGCATCTCTGTTATGGCTATCGACTCAGCATGCATGACAATCTAGTGAGCTTTTTTTTCTTCGTGTTCGTCTTCGTCACTTCACATTCGTCACATGTCTTTCGTCACCTTACATTCGTCACTTGTCCTTCGTCACCTCACATTCGTGACTTGTCCTTCGTCACCTTACATTTGTCACTTGTCCTGGACTCCTAGTCAAAGAAGTGCCACAAACCAGCAGCAGACTTCCTGCTTAAAAAGAGAAATAAGACCTAGGGCAGTCCTTTCTAGCTGCCTATGCGAAAACATTCATATTTCATGTTATATTGAAAGCCTTGTTTCCAGCTACAAACGTGCTAACTTTATTTTATATTGACGCCTCGACTTTGTTTTCTGTTCCCTCCACGGATTAACTAACACTGAACTTACCCTTAGAGAACGGCTTTCTCTAGGTTTGTTAGCCGTATATCCCGCTCACATGTCATATTTTCCAGGACGAGGTGTATAAGAATGTTGATAGAGTTAAGTTGGCGATTCGTCAGTTTTGTTTAGCCGTTGTGCATAGCTTTTTACTTGTTTTAAATTCATCCCTGAGAAATCTGCTTTAGGACAATGCTCTCACCTAAACAACGAGTCTTATGGTGTGAGATCTCGTCCTCAAACTACTATAGGTAGAAGTTTATTTCCTAATTTCCTGATTTTATAAATATTCTTTACTTGAATCTCTAGACTTTTTTACTTTAATTTGTGATGTAATGTATTCATATTTTGCCGACTGGAACAAGTGGCATCCTCATTCTTATTAGCCCCGGCAACAGAAGATATCTCCTATTCCGATGAATGCAGTCTAAAGGAACTTTATGATGCATCTTGCAATACCCTTGGATACGATGCATTTTTTAGAGAAAATTTTTTTTATTTTTGTTGTGGTTGTTGTTGCTGTTGCTCCTGCTGTCGTTTCTTAAGGTTAAAAGTTAACGATCACTCCCGCCCCGATTTGGCGACGGCCCGTGCCCCGGTCAGGGTGGTGTTCGTTGGTCCTTAAGCCGCCTAACTGCCGTTTGAAATGACAACAAACAAACGGCCGTTGGACGTATGCGGTAAGTGTTAGTTACTTTTAAGTCTATTTATTGTGGCAAGTATGCTTAAAAGATATGATAGCTCTGACTATGGGCTAGACTTGTTACGCGCCTTGTGCATTTTCTTATGGCATCAAGACTTCCATAGTTTGATCTGATTAAATTTGTCATTTTTGTGTTCTTTTTGTGCTCCTTCACAATAACAATATCATCAGCACCCGCAGAAAAAAAAACGAGTTTTGAAATAACGTGAATATTATGCAGTATTCAGTATTATTCAAGATATTGTGAGTTATGAATTATAATTGCTGTGCCCGATGTAGAGTGCATGTGAAGCCCTTAGGAGCCGTAATATAAGCTCATATCGACAACCTGTCAGTTAACTGATTTGCATGTTGAGGGCAGGAATCCAAACCACAGATTTCTTGTGCAGGAAAAATGATCCACAGTGGCAATCTTATACATAAACCTGGACTATTTTTTTCTAACCACTGGTCCTAAAGTTTGGCTATGCCATGTCCAAGATTCCTTACACTAATTCTTCTGTATATGTCTTAATATTGTTTTATCCCTATGGCTTCATGGTTGTAACCATTTTGTCACGGACACTCCTATATAAATTTGCATATAAATTTTCTTATAAGTGTACCATCATGCATGTGGCACTTGGAAATTTATAGTGATAAATTAGCAAGATTCATTCACACAATTGTTACTAAATCATGTCTCTTTAGGTGCTGCATGCAATAACCGATCATACAAGTACTGTTATATGTCATAGTTACGTCCATGTAAAGACCAAAATTTTAAGATGGGGCTCTCCAATTTTCCATCTGTAAAGATTTTAAGATTTTATGTGTTTTTGTTAGGAATTTGGATTAATAAATTCTACATGCTTTTTTGTTTTGATTGACTTGCATGGGTCTAAACTCAAGTGTTTATGTGCATGGCATTGGGTTGGAATATTTGTAGGTATACCACTGTACAGTTAGCATGAATATGTCTAGCATAGGTAATCTTCACTTTAGAGGAGGAGAATCACCTTGTTAATGGGGTTATAGCGTCGTAGAACTTATGAATTTGCCTGATTTATCTAAATTATTTTACTTATGTGAATGACAGTTGTCACATGGCAGGCATGGACAAATATTAGACACAATCATAGTTGTGTTTACAGCTCTTTGTATCCGCAAAACATTCCCTTTTATTGATTTTAGTTTAAGCTGCTAGTTTTGTTGCCTGCAGTGACCAATAAGCTCTATCTGCAAGAAATCTATTGCACACTGAGTGCCATCAATATTTGGCTGCCAAAATAATTTTGTCAATGACCACTTCATTGAACTCTTCATGTGACAGTGTCTTCAGCTACTTGCAGCACCGTCAGAGTTGTAGTAATGTAGAGTTGACTGATTCAGCCCGTGAGCGATGCATCGCTCGTCAACTCCCACTGGCAATTACAGAGAAGGAGGTACCTTTGGGTTTAATAGACAAAGTCTTTGCAGCTCAGTGGTTGGATCCACTTCACGTAGCCTGTGGTACAAAGTGTAATAAGGTTTGTAAAATAGTTTGCATGTTATTATCGAAAGTTATTCCTTTATCGAACTGGAACAATGTTTGCAGAATGGTGCATGGTAATTGTTTAAGCATGTGTTATATATAAGTGGCTTACGTATTGTTATGTTCTGTCTCCAGAAGCAGAGCCATGTAGTCCTTATGTTGATGACATCAGCATCTGCTCTAGATATGGTGACTAGTTTTGCAGATTATTTGTAGTAGTGGGCAATAAAATTATGCGTATATATACATATTCATTCTTCTTCTTCTTCTTTGCCATGTCTCTGAACGTGCATGAGTTGGCATCAAACGCCATTCTTCTCTGTCTTGCGCAGTTCTAATTAGAACCTGCATCCAGACCTCGTATCTTTTTAATGTGGATGCCGTTCATGTTTTTCTTGGGCGTCCTCTTTTGGCTGTTCTATCTACTCTACCGTGCAGTGCAACATTTTGCTATCCTGTTCTTATCCATCTGTATCACGTGTCCTAGCCATTGATGCTGTCGTTCATGTGCAATTGTTTCTGTCTGGTTGAGAGCCCTTTTGATATCTTCGTTCCTCATCTTGTCCGTGATGCGTACTTCTAGGATGTTTCTGAGCGCTGCCATCTCGAACATATACATATATATATTTTCTAGTTTGTCACCAAAATTACATCATGTGAGACAACAGAATATCCTCAAGTTTTTTTCCGCAAGCTTTCGAAAATATCTATTGTCATCTTCGGGCTATATACAAACAGAAAATTGCTAAGATCAGTAATAAATGCAAGTAAATCAAAACACATCTGTTACAGCACAAAACAACATGAAACTTATTAAACGATTTCAGAGGAAAGGATTGGCCTTGAACGTTTAAAGTAGGGCAGTCGCGTCTAATGTAGAGGCTTTCATTTTTAATACTGTCTCTGTCTATGATAGTGAAATCAGAGAAGGACACGTTCTTGTCACATGAGAGCATATGGTCCCGAACAGCAGTGGAGCATTGCCCTTTGACTAGTCTGCCAGTAAGTGGCAAGCGACCTAGATGTTCTGAAAACTTTTTGCGAACATGGCGTTTGGTCTTTCCTATATATGTAGATTGGCATCAACAGCAAGTAAATTTATAAATAACGTCAGCACTCTAAGGTACGACGGCAACTTATCTTTATAAGAGAATAAGGAGCTCAACCTGCACGAAGATTTAAATATAACCACGTTAATACCAGGCAAATATCGCTTCTGGATCTTGTTAAGGTGTTGTTTAACTCTAACTGATAAAGAGCCTAAATAAGGCAAGATTACTTCTCTTTTTTGGTTTTGGTCCGTTTTTTCAATCACGGGCTTACTTTCTTGGATGGCATTTAAAAACTTTTTTTGACAGCGCAGTCAACAATAGTTGTGGGAAATGAGTTGCACTTAAGGAACAATTCGTTATGCATCCCTTCCTTAGGGTTCTTTTTGCAAGTTCATTACGGCACAAATCAATATCCGCAACAGAACAACATATGCAACTCAACTCTACTGAACATTGCTTCATGCTCTTACATTGTAGTGCTTCCAAACGTCTGAAACATTGCCTTTCCCAAGCAAAGATGTATTGATTGTGCAAAAAGTTAAAAAAAAACTGAAATTAGGCTGTATGTTACTGTCAAATTAACATCTGGCTTCCCGAGTTCGACGATCCCAAGTTATGTAGATATTGACAGCTTTGCTGACGACATTGATTTATTGCAAATTGTACGCATAGAACATGTTTGACTTTTGCAAAAAGTGGACCCTTTGCAGTTTTCCCTTTTTCAGTATTTATTTGTGAGGCTCAAATAGTTCATTTTGGCGGTCTTATCCAACAAGTGTAGGGAGGGGGCGTAGAACTGAAGAGCACGTCCATCATCCTCTCTGAGCTACACATTTGCGAGATTGTACACCGATATCAACATATTTTATAAGCACAGAATCAGTGCTGCGCGTGACAAGAGAACGCATTGAGCACTACTGATTTAAGGTGTGACGAGTTGGATTTTCCTCTGGAACCAGCGCGAACTTTCAGCTGGTGGGTGCTGCGGCTAAAAGACGAACAAAGTTAACCCCCTGATTAGCAGCTTTGTTAGGCTTGTCTCAACGACCCACTCTCCTCATCACAATAAACTGCTCAATCCCATTTGTTTCTGTGCAAAAATCTTTGCTTTGTTAAAAGAGCATGCCGTATATTCTGAAACTAGAGGAGGAGATAGCCATTTGCAACTTATTAGGCGGAGAGATTAAGCAAATATCCTTCCGATGAGTTTTTTTTTTTTTTTTTTTTTTTTGTAGTCGCGGGATGTGATAGTTTTTGCCTGCACCACCCCCAAGTTTCCCATGTTTCCTTGCACTTCTCAAATTTGCTAAATATAAGTAATGCGATTTAAAAGCTTCTTTTTGGATAGAATGATAATGAACCTTCTTGGGACTCATCCTCGACTTCCCTTTCATGTTTTGTTTTTATGCGGCGAGTTGGTATCTGGTTAACTTTTAATTAGATGGTTTCCTGATAAAGCAGGCCTCTAAACTTGCGCAGCATTGCGTTTGAAATAAAGCTGATTTGTATTTTTTTGGATACAACGTATTGGTGCTGCTGCAGCGTATTGGTGCTTGTATGTTTTCAATCAGGTCTGATTCTTTGTTCCAGCTGATCGTACAAAACATACGAACAAGGCAAGTCTGGGATATTCCTCTGCTGGAAGGATCGAGAAATGTTCGCCTCCCAGATAAGAATTGTGGAATACACACAGTGTCCCTTAATCTGCCTTCGTCGCTATTAGTCACTGGAGCTTGTAATCCGAATAGCATTGGGATTTATAAGTTGCCGTCTCTGGATCCAGTGTGTGTCGGAGAGGTATGTTTTTGTTCACATCGACCCTGCTTGCATATTGATTGCGTTCATTTTCATTCATTATTTGCCATCAGTGGGCCAAGCGGATAATGGGCCAATGGCAAATACAATCATGTGCCACTTGGAGGAGAAGCTAAGCAAAGACGACTGCAGACTTCCCGAGTTTTACAGACGCTTTGTCGATGACACCTTGACAATAACGCCTAGCGAAATTGCGGCCGAGGATTTCCTCAGTGAGCTTAACAGTCTTCATTCGTCGCTGTCCTTTACAGCTTCTGTGGCGCGTGGATAAACACGAAAAAGCCGATACTATCTACATCTGTCTTTCACAAGCCGACGGATACCGGTCTCCTACGGCGCTTCCAAGAGTCATTCGGATGTTCGGTACAAGAAATGTTTAATAAGGTCAATGCTGTACAGAGCGTATCGTTTGAGTAGCGATTGGTCCACCTTTAACGAGAACGTTGAACATTTTCGCACAACTTTTCTGAAGTTAGCCTACCCGTCAGCTTTGTTTGACCGGATTGTATTTCACTTTGTCGAAAAGTGCATTACCCGCCAGCGTAACTTGGATGACAGTTTCGCCAATGAGATCGCGCGATTCATCATTCCTTATAAGAATGAAAAGAGTGTGCGGAATCTAAAGCACCGTCTAAATGATCTGGCATGTAAATTACGGGTACAAATTCAGCCAGCTTTTTTCCAGCAGAAAAATTGGCGAAAGTTTCAGACCAAAGGAAGCGAAGCCAAAGAGTGTGAGTCAACAATGCGTTGTTTATAAGTTTCAATGTGGCCAGTGCGACGCTGGCTATATCGGCATGACAACCCGCC
>QQSS02191715.1:0-13070 GCA_003687565.2 Craspedacusta sowerbii
GGTAGGTAGGTAGGTAGGTAGGTAGGTAGGTAGGTAGGTAGGTAGGTAGGTAGGTAGGTAGGTAGGTAGGTAGGTTTAGGTAGGTTTAGGTAGGTAGGTAGGTAGGTAGATAGGTAGGTAGGTAGGTAGGCAGGTAGGTAGGTAGATAGGTAGGTAGGTATGTAGGCAGGTAGGTAGGTAGGCAGTCAGGTTGGTAAGTAGGTATGTATGATAGTAGGTAGGTAAGTATTTAGGTGCCTCGGTAGTTGTGTTGGTACAGTGCACAACATGCACCAGTCGCTTGCTATTGCGATGTTGGGAGGCCCTTTTGGTAGAAGGTCTTTAATATTGAAGAATTTTCAACGACGGACAGTGGGCTTATACGCGAACGCTCATCACCTGGCTTAATCGGTTAGCTGTGCGTTCCAATTTTTGACATTGACGGAAAGGGAGAACGAGAGTGCTTTATCTTCGATCCAGCTTGCTAAATCTTCCACATAAACATGGAGTCAATGAAGTGAAACATTTTTAAATTGAGTTTTAGTAACATGATGGAAAAAATTCGTTTTCCTAGGAATACGCTCTAGTTGCTGGAATTGTTGGTTCATATCATGAGTTGTAGGAGATGAGGTATTCTATTTTGCAGATTCTGTAGCTCCAGCATTAAAAGCAATTCCTGGCTAGAACATGATTACTCCTTTCATCATTGATCATGCGAAAATCAAGCAACAGATTGAAACACGCCCGAGAAAAGCTGATTTAAACCACATGAACACTATGTTGGCGAGGCTTATATATAATCTGATTAGGACTATAAAGCAAAATCAATAACTTGTGACACGTTAATGGACGTTGCTTAAATTCTAATGTCAATTTTTCGGCTTACTAGTTTTAATGTCTAAATCATGTAGATTACTATCTAAGACCGCACCTTTTTACTGCATACTGTTAGCTCTTTAAGTTTCAGTTCGTCTGGATGTCAATAAAAGCTTGAATGAAGTAGCAAGGCGAATCTTCGCTATTGGTGAAATAGTTTTGAAAAGCTGGTTCAACTCATGCATGAAGATTAAGGGATAGATTAAGTTTTATAAGATTTTCGAGTTAAAGTATCTTCTGTTCCGAGAACCATTCAGAAGTAGGACCCAAAAAAGGTATTATGCGTGCGGCTTGTGGTTGCAGGTCACATATTCGGTTTAGTTCCTTCCTGAAAGGGAGACCCAAAGTTAGACACCCATACATCAAGTGGCAGTGGAATAAGCCATAGTACAATGATCTCAAGGACTGCATATCAACATAATATCGTGTCTTAGATAGAATCCCATTTGCTCAAGCGAGTGACTTTAAGGCTGGCTCAGCGAGATTCTCGAGAGATTCGAGCGCTTTTCCAAGACAACTTAGAATCAAGCAATATACCCAAATATCATCATTAGTATATTCGCTTGACTTTTACTTGTGCGCTTAGGTTTATAAGAGATTCTTTATTTTCAGGATGAAAAAGAATGGCCTCAGACTGTCCCGTATTAAGTGATAATCGGATTGCACTGAGCCAGTCGTAGACGGATGAAATTTCCTGAGTTAAACGTGGTTTCAATTTTTTCAACTTTTTCAACGATTGACTTAAAGGAGCTGCGCTTGTCCAGACGAAAAACTCTTCTGACAGTCATTAATGTCTATTATTCTAGAAAATCATTTGCTTGAAAGGCACCTGCGTACTTGCTCTTCTCGGTCTCAACTAAATACACGAGATAAACACTCAGGAGACTATTTGACTACACAGACTATGAATTTTCGAGTGTCACCTATGGCAGAGAATTACACTTTGTTATTTGGATAATATTATTTTGCAGTTTGTTTGATCCATTTTCCTCCTTCTTTTCACACAGTTCCCCTTGCGTCATTAGTATGCGTACGCTTACGTTTTTTTTTCAGCTCAAAAATCCCCTCCCCTTGTTTTATTAGCTAATTCTGCTTTTGAAGTGTTCTTGCCCTATAGTCATCCCTACCTAGTAGTAGTTTAAAATGAGTCCGTGCAAGTCAATTGCCACCTAAAGGCTCATTCCTTATTTTCGTCGGGGACACCCTTTGCGTACAATAGATCTTTTAAAATAGTCCTTTTGAGGAGAGTGTATGTGGTGTTTGCATTATGCAGATGCGTGCCCAGCGAAGACACAACTGGTGTCAAAGATATCAGCTTAGTCAACTTAATATATATAATATATAATACTATAATATACGTACAAATTTCCCATAACGCCATGTCCACCTAATAAATGCACAGAAGCATTCTCGAATTACTTCTTAGAAAAAGTCAGTTACTTAAATATAGAACTCAAGCCATCCATACGTGTCAAAATCTTGCTAGAGAACATTCCGGTCAGCCAGTCAGCTTTGAATAGTCGTCAAATTAATAAAATATTGTTTAAAAAGTCGAAAACATTAGTAATTTTCTCTTAAAGCAAGAGGACATTTTTACATAAATAAATGAAGCGACTCTAATCAAGATTCGCTTCAAGTTGTCAAATTCTGCCACTAAATAAGCATAGTTTTTTTTTTGCAACTGCAATCTCTGAAAATCATCGAACTCCTCCGCCATTGACATAAATCCTATTTGCAAACCATTACAACGGTTTGTCTTCTAAGTTTATTATTCTATATGCATGAAGACAAAAAAATGCACGATTTGAACTTTCTCGATCAGAGAATAAAGATCAATCAGCGAATCCCATAAAAAAAGGAGAAAAGTATGTGTATGCATCTTCACGAACCCTATATGCATTTCTCCGAAAATTTATGTATTTTTTTCATTTGATTGACAATGACGTGCATTCTAAGAAAAAAAAAACTTAAGCTGCCTTCGAAATTTTTATATTAACCTGGTAAATAATGAAATTAATCCTGAAGCAAATAATTTGAACGACAGCGTAATGTAGCTTCTTTCTATCTGCAAAGTACTCTAGCCTCTTCGATCCACGCTTCTTCCCCAGATGCTCACTGAGGAATGATTTTTTTTAGTGTGAACTGAATTTCATAGTACCTTCCAAAATGGAAGAGTAGGATCCTTTTAAAATTCTGTAAAATTTGGTCGACAGCCCTTAGAGAGAATGAATTACTTGAAGAAGTTACAAAAGTTGACGAATAAGTCGGGTTATGTCGCGACTTGAAAAGATCATTGCAATGTTAATCAAGTTATATCAAGGCAAAAACTTGACCACGACGGTATTTGAGCTCATTTGCTTTTCATCATTTCAAACAGACCTGATGCAAGTTATCAAATTGAACTTTTTAGTAAGATACAGGTTTCACTAATGCAAATAGATATGGCCTATTAATATGTAGTCGGCCTATGTTTTAAACAACCTAGCAAAAAAATTACGAAAAGTTGTTGTGAAAACTCAGTAAACGGAAGAATTAATGAGGCGGGCGGTAAAGGATTTCACAATCTTAAGGGGAGAAAGGACAGTTAATTGCAAACTTCAACAATAAAAATTATAGGCAAAAAAAAAGCCCAACAAAAAATACGTACTTCAAACAATGAATATGCTAATTATCTTTGGTTACCTAAACGCACTATATTTGTCGATTAACAAAACAGAGCAATCCAGCTTATGATAAACCTATCGAAATTCACAAAATGACCAAACCGAAAATCATCTGTGATCCGTAAGTTTTACGAAACCTTGCGAAATTTTACAAGTTCGGATTTGAAAGATCGCTCGTTTCCAATTCCCAGTTTAAAAATTTCATTATCGGATGCGCCATGCCATCTGGGTCACGCTGCCTTAGGTGAAATAAATCGCGTAATCTTTTTGTTGTGCCAACCCGGTGAATAAGAACTTTTCGATTTCGGTGAAGGGCAGGATCGTTCTAGTGCAGAATAGTTACTAGCCTGCTTTAGAACAACCCTTAAATAGTCTACACTGCGCAGCTCTGCAATGCGCAATATATTCTGCGTTTCAGAGTCTCTATCATAAAATGGCACTGATTTTTTTTTGTAAACGATCTGATTGCATTAATTGGATTATTTAACACACTATCCTTCCTGGTATATAAATGGCAAGACCATATATTCATCGGCAACAGAAGTGTTTGCCGATTTTATCTATGCCCATTTCGATCTTAGATTATTTTATCATATGCATGTTTATTTATTCAGTTTTTCAGTTTTGTCCTTTCAATGTACAATCCTTTACTTCCGGCCTATTTGTTGTTTCCGTTTACTGATTTTCATTGCGCTTGTCATACTCTGTTTGGCACATATTCCGACTGCTAGTTGATATGGTTTATCTTTTTCCATTACTGAGACGTGCACATTATCAAAGAGAGCTTTTTTTTTTTTTAAACTTAAATCCCTTAGCTTTATCATCTACTCAAACATAAAATTAAATTTTGAAGGTGCATTACTTTATGAAAGGGTGGCGTCCCAATCTCATTAGGTATGTTGATATCACCAAAGATTGTTGGCTTTACTTGTGCAACGTTCATGTTTTACATCATAGTTTTTGCGACTATTCTAGCTGCTGGTCATTTCATTTTTTTAACAAAAAGAACTGCAAAGTTTTCGTAATCGCTAATTTGTTAAGCATATAATATGAGGTGCGAGTACTTATGTTTAATGTTGACGTACCTTGCTTGCTCAAATCACCAAGACAAGATGCTTTACAGCGTATGTGTATTACTAAAGCATTCAGTAACCTCCTAGACAGACTTAGTTAGTAAAGCAAGCTTTTCCTGCACTGTAGGAGGGTATTAATCTACCGTTTACTCCTCATTAAGCATGTCATTGAGACTGTTCTGATGTGACGTAATCTCGCAGCAGTTATGCTTACAAGATGGCGATCGGTCTGCAAATGTTACTGATAATCAATTTGAGAATCCTGGCGTGCAGACGCAGCCATACGATTGACCTAGCGGCACGTCGGCATGATTAATCGCAATTTGAGGAGTAAATAGTAGCTTTACGGTATGGTAGCAAACTTCAATAATAGAAGGCGAGCGCTGATTCAATTTCTTGCGGTAAGTTAAGGGCTCGTGAAGCTGCGGTTGCGATTGATCAAAAAGAAAAAATGCAGAATCGTTCAGTATGGGAAAGTATCGTTCTTTTTCCGAGACAAGCGATACGATACGATTCGGGTTTGGCGAAAAACTTTCCAATACGATCCAAGCGAGCAAATAGAACGATACTTAACGGCTTTTCTTCAGCACAATTCTTTAGCACATCTTTGAGGATCGAACAAATTCATGAACGAGCTCTTCTTCTACAACAATCCCACAGGGACCTATAAAGAATTACTTGGAAAGTAAGAAAGTGCTCAATAGAAGTTCGAAAATTGAAGTATAAAACTTCTCAACTGCTTTCTTCTTCAAGAAAATTTTGGGATTTTCCCCGTTAAGTTCGTACTCAAACGTAGAGTTCACTTGTCAGGTCGCAGGATGTTTACAAAATCTGGTCAGCAAGTTTATCTCCCATTTTGTTCTGTCCTGTGAGGAGAAACCGTGACAGTAACCTTGCGCATGCGCCCTTGCCCAAAGATGGCTACGGCTCAACGAAGACTGTGTTTATGGATTTGAAGTTGTTGGATCGGGTTTAAAGTCTATAGACCGGCACAAAGCGCGGCTGTCAAAAGTTTTCTATTTATACGGTTTTCTTGTTTCGTTGTGTCTTTTTTATGTGCTATTTTTGATGCAAAAGTCGTTATGATATGTATTGCTCTGCAATGTGATATTTCTCGTTAAACGTTATGCACGTGTTAGACGTCCTATAAACCGTTCCTCAGTTTTCTGCCCCTTTATGCATGTAGCTATCGTTTTTCTGTTAGATTTTTAACTAGCCAAAGTTACTGCGTCAGATGCAAATTCTTATGCTGTTTGGCATGACCAATGCATTGGCAGCTGTTTCTTGTGGCACTCTCTGAGCCCTTTAACTATTTGACATGTATTTTTGAGTTTTTTCCTGAGTTACTTGTATGAACATGATGGATTAGCTGTCATGATAAGCTTGTTCAGGTTTGCTGTTATGTCGTATTTCCTCTGTCTCTGAGAAGGACAGTGTTATATTGTGTGCGCCCAGCAGTTTTAAATGGCATGTGTCTGACTCTCTTATATGACAAAATATGGTTGTGTCACTGTGCCTTTGTCTCTTAACCACTTCAACACTGCTTGTGTAGTGTCAATTTTTATTTCTGTCAATAGTAAAGCAGCTTGTAGCACATGTTCCCCAGTTTTTATCTTTCTACAAAGTTTAAAACACTGACATTGATTTCGGGCATATGTAGGTATTTTGTAGGCTCATACTATTTCTTTCTCTAATTTTGTTTATCATCTTTTCTTCTTTGATGTTTTAAAGGCCAATTCTTAGCGTGTTCTATTGTTAAAGCCATTTTTGTTTTCTTCAAAAAGATGCTTCCTTTATTGCTGCCATTATCTTCATTGATTCACCAAGTTGTGTGACAAGCATATCAGTGTAATTTAGTCCAATATGAAGGACCAAAGTTTTTCTAATTCAGCAAAACTTCCTTTCACATATTGCACAGGGATTGACAGTTATTTGTGTAGGTGTTCTCGTATTATAGTATTGCACTGGAGTATGACAGTTGTATTTTCTTTTTATCTGTTTCCTCTCCACTGGTTACACATAGGTAGTTCTGCTTGTTAATTATTATTCTTTATTATTGTAGGTGCCAAGATGGATTCAATTTTGTCTTCAATTAAACAGCAAACTCTCATGGACTGTAATGAAAACCTCAGCATTAAAGATATGAGTCGTTGTACCCCTTTGAGGCAAAACAATAAGTCAAGTTTCTTCCCTGGTTGGTTGATTAAAAAATCAAGCGGTCTAGGGCATTTAGCATTTTCATGTAGTCCTTTGTTTGCAGACCTAGAATTAGGCTTGGATATTGTTGAAAAGGAGCAGAGCTTTATTCAAAAGACTGTTGTTGACGCCAGGAAGAAATTGGTTTACGTCAGTCTTAAGCAGGAAGCTGTACTAATGCAAGTTTTGCTCAAAGTGCACACGGATTCCCATCCATTTGTTGTAGAAAAAATCGCTGAGAGGCAAAGTAATGTAATTGCTTTATTGCAGTCCTCGCATACCACAATATGTGGTGATAATGCTCAGGAGATTCAATTGCTTTTGGCCTTGAAGAAGTTGTGCTCACGATTCCAACAGGATTTTCAGTTTGTCGCTTTCAGTGTACCAGAAGACGGTCCAGAGCATGGTATTGTACATGCAACTAGTTCTTTGGAAGATTTATTACTGTTTCCAAAGGATCCTGAACGTTGCGTTCGTGAACCTGGGATTTGGACTACACTTGATGTGGGCTTGGCTTCACTGCTAACTGAAATAGAGTTAACGTCCTATGTAGACCGATCAGATTATTTAGTTAGCCCTGCAAGCAAGAATGTGACAGTGAGTCTCTCTAAATTTATAGCGGACAAGGGCTATACTTGGTGTGAAAAAACTATCAAGTCGGCCCAAATTATTGATGACTGTGGACAGGCAACAGTTCTGACATTCAATGCTGCTGCTATTTATTCAGTGCTTTGCAATATGTCTGCCACATGGATGCCTGATAGTACCCAGATGTTTCTTTTCACT
Organism: Craspedacusta sowerbii; assembly: GCA_003687565.2. NCBI lineage: Eukaryota > Metazoa > Cnidaria > Hydrozoa > Limnomedusae > Olindiidae > Craspedacusta > Craspedacusta sowerbii. Next base: position 7,574 of record QQSS02191715.1, read on the forward strand.
GATGCAAATAACTTGAGCCACATGCAAAGTTCGGTTTTGTTGTTGGACATCCTGTCCCAAGGTCGTGGGCTGAAATTTGTACACCATTATTCTACTTACAAGCTGGCGCAGAGGTCACGTGTTAACACCGTTGTTGGGTCCCTTTCTCCATTGGGATTACGAATTCAAACTATCCATCAGTCATACAAACTGAAGTATGGTGAGCAGGTAAATGGAGGCGAATGGGGAAATGTTATTGAAACTGTGGCTTTCGCATCTCTGAAATTAGACTATTTTTCGGTCTCATCATTAGCAAGATGTGATATCAGTGTTCCTGAGATCGATGACGTTTCGGCTAGTCGAAACAGTCTTTATATTTTGTACAACTACTCCAGGATCCACAAAGTCCTTGAGACCTTTGATGACAAAGTAGTTAAAGGGATTTACCATCCCCTCCCATCGGTGGAGAACGTAAATTTTTCTTTGCTAACAAGCAAATCAGAGTGGGATTTGTGCTTGCATTACATTCTCTTTTATCCTGTTCTATTGGAAGAAATTTATAGCCACATGTTTCTTGCTGGACAATCTAAGGAGAGAACTATTTCTTTTAGCAGACTCTACCAATTTCTACTACGATTGTGTCAAGAGTTTAGCTCCTATTACCACCAGACAAAGATTCTTTTGGATCCACAGACGCACCTATTTCCACTTATGTGTGCTCGGTTGTACTTAGTTATGGCTATTAAAAGAGTGATGGATGATTGCTTTGACATACTGGATGTTCAGGCACCGACCCAAATGTGAAATATATACAATGGGTTATGCTAATTTTTTATTGCTTTTGTATGAGCATGTTGATCAGTGATGAATATTTCAGTGCTTATTTTTAAACCTAATGCCAGTGACAGTTAAAAGCATTTATTCATATTTCTTTTAAAACAATATCAAATTTCCTTCCAAGCATTCTAAATAGGCTTGAAATATTAGGTTGTGATGTTTGCTGAACCCTATTACTTGTTTGTAAACTTTACTTGTAAGTTAATGCATTGGCGCTATTTAAATCATGCAATGAATTGAGCGTTTTTTAAAGCTGGACGTGTTTAAGGACTTGGTATTGAGTGGCGCATGTGATGGAAGCGCTTTTCGGAATCGTTCTAGCGACCTCTCCATATAAGTCATTTGTCTGCTTGTGAGAGGGTATTTTTTTAAACTATAGTTATGAAGTTTCATGTTGTATAATCCTACTTGTTAGTTAGCATAAATCGACCTTGTTAACGATCTGTATGGTAAACGTCATTTGCAGCAGTATGATGTAATGCATTTTTATACTTCTCCAGATAGATGCAAGAGCAGGTGGTCACTATTAGCATCCCTGCTTGGCCACAAGGAAGTCAGCATTTCTGTGGTTCCTTGGGCTATGTCTCGCCACGAAGGTGCGTTTAGTATGTTTTCTTCTCTACCTCGTTCTCTAACTTGTTCCCAGTAAGGTGTATTCAGGATCTTTAATATTTAACGCCATGTAGGTTATAGTCAATTTTTTCCCTGACCTGCTCAAGTCCGAGGTAAGCCTTTTATGCTAAGTAATTCTGTAACGCGTGATTTTTAATTGTTGAGCGTTCATAATGTATCAAAGGCAACCTTGTTTCGCAGAACGTTTATATTGCTGCAAATATTAGGTGTATATTACTGTTATTGTTACTAATATTTTGAAATTTCATTCATGTTCATGTCAAGGTTTATAACGCAAACGTAACATCTTGCATGTCAAAACCCAGGACAGGATCGGAAAATCTGGTAGCCTACATTTAGGAAGGGCTACCATTTTAAAGCAATTTTTTTGTTTCAGCTTTATGCGTGTTAGTTTGCCCGGATATGTTTTACTAATACTAGGATTTTTAATAACACATAAAAAATCTTTGACACTAACCTCTGCGGCTTAGCGGATGTACTTTGACAGGAAAAGAGCCCATGTTATTAGTTATCGTTCGTAGATTTAAAATTTATTCGGTGGTTGTTTTGCGAGGAGCCTGATAATAAACCAAGATCGGTGCGTTACATGAGAACGTAGCAACGTGCTACCGCGTAGTATTTGGCGATGCAAGAAATGTAAGATGCTTATGCTTCCATTAAAAGCCACAAAAATTCTGCGATAAAATCAGCAGAAGTGGCTTATAGAAGCCCCGACGGATTTTTAGCGTAAACTGAAGGAGGCCATGTTTATTCAATGGATAAAACCTAACCGTAACGCCCAACTTAACCATCTAGCTCTTACTTCTTCTATCTAGATCTACGCTTTCTGTCTTCCTCTTCTTTTTACTGTTTTTCTATTCTCGCCATTTGCGTGCAGCTGTTATTCTCTCGTGTTTTTATTGTTGAATTATAGTCTACTTTGTGCCTTCACTTCTGAAATTGTTTATCGGTACTGAGTGAGCATATGTAGCGTCAATTATTGACCGACTGGTGTATGCAAGCGCTCTTACTTTAACGCTTGTGATGTAATATTTTCGTATCAGTTGAAAATCGTCAATGCTGATCGAAGCATGTCCTACAAAATTGAGCGAGTAGTCATTTTTCTGAAAGCTTATAGAAGGTATTCTATCTTGAGCGGCAAATGCATGTAATGAAGCGTGCGCCAATTTTGTTTGGCTAGTAGGCGCACATATCGTTCTGTATATATTTCGCAGGTGTCAGCTGCGACTCGTGTAGCAAGAGTAACTTCCGCGGCAAGCGCTACAAGTGCCTCATCTGCTTCGACTACGACCTGTGCTCGGCATGCTACGAGAACCGTACGACAACCACTCGCCACACCGCCGACCACGCGATGCAGTGCATCCTCACCCGCGCCGACTTCGGTGAGTTTGCTTACAACGTGAGCTGGTCTAAGAACTCGCGCCTTATCCTCCGTTAATCCATAGGCTTTTAAATTCAGCTTAAGTTCTATCACATTCATAGTTTCAACGGCGAACCCGGAGATTGAGCATGATGAGTTGACGTGGGATGAATTGACGCGGGTTAAGTTGACAGGGCTTTAGGGCTTAAGGGGCTTTAAGTGGGATGAGTTGACACGGATGAGTTGACGGTATACCCGTTTGCATAGCGAGAATCCCTTGTCATGGCATGTTCGTAGCACCAGAAAATGTCGAGAGCTGAATCGCGTTCCAAGTGAGTATCTAAACGAAAGGTTCTCCTGCCTAACTGAACGCCCGTTGCCTCTCGGAGCACTATATCATAATTCATTCCAGCAACAACAGCAACTACAACGACAACAACAACAACTGCAACGACTATTTATTCCACCACCAATACTATACATATATATGTATATATATATATGTATATATATTCCGTCTATTATGCTCTACATATTGCACGCGTTAGATAAACGGCTTGGCTTTTGATAAAGGTGAGTTTGGAGAGCTTTGCCGTTGGCACTAACGTTGCGTAGATAAATTTGGTAACGCATCGCACGACTATCGTTCCTGTCAAACTACGCCGTTGCATTAGGTATCCACGTATTTGTAACAACAGCATGGGATCGAATTAAATTGGAATTCGCGCACGGTTCATTCCCTAGTGTTTGTTATCAACGTGATCTGTTACGGCAACTTTGTTAGAAAGGGATAGTCCGATTTATCAATCGCTGTTGGATGCGAAAGCTGAATTTTTAATGATTTCCGAGAGCTAGTTTTCGTTTGCTTGAAGGGTTTGAGCAGTTTCTGGGAGGTAGCTGATGATGTATGCGGTGTGTCTGCGCCTCCTTATATAAAGTTTGCTGCAATTCAGTCTATGATAGTTGAAATATGATAAGCGATCACCGAAGTATGTCCTTAAAACTGAAGATTTACAAATTACTGTTTTTGCTCGTAGACCTATGAAAAACCAAGTGAGTCCAGCGGCGTATGATGTCGGATGTTTTTTTTGTTTTTTTTTTGAGCTGGGTACCTCTCGCTCGTTTCAGTACTGTTGAACTCCTTGCTTGACGTTTAGACTTGTTCTTTGCCGGCGAACTGTTGCCCTTCGACCAGCCGTCGTCGCATGCCTTCGTCTGTCCGCACTGCTACAAGTTGGGCTTGTCGGAAGCGCAACTGTCGGAACACGTGACCGCTGAGCACTCTGCCGTTGGCACTGAAGTGGTAAAGCTGTTCGTTCGTTGCTTTCAACCGTCGTACGTGTTGTGTGGGTATGCCCCGTAGGGTGAGCTCTCTGATTATGCCCCAAACAAGCTTGAGTCATGCGACAATAATTATGACTCGTCGGATTTGGTGGCTAAGATCAAATGTGCTAGACTGATTTTTTTTTAATTTGTGTAAGTTGTAATGGAACTTCATGACGTGACTGGATTTTATTTAACTTATTTGCTGTGCGTTTATGCGCAGGGTCTAAATAAAAATGCGACGTAGCTATTTCTTTCTGTTTTTGTTTTGTTTTGTTTTGTTTTGTTTTGTTTTGTGTGCGGTTGAATTTCTCGTGAAATAAATTCATAAATGCAAATGTGATTTGAATCGACATTTTGCCTTGACCAATCGCATTCTCTGACCATGCATTAGGAGGTCCGTGCATAGTTTCTCTGTTAGGCGTAGAGTTTGAACTTTTTGTCGCTAGTGGCTTATTCAGTGCCGTTTCAACTTGACTTAAACTTTAGTGAAGTGATGAAGAGGTAGTCGTGGCATGACTTAAAAATGCCTAAAATTTTCAATAAGCTTCCTGACCGCGAAGCGCTAGTAAAAGCTTTTCGGAAGTTGCTGAAAATAGCGTAGAACACGGAACTCGGTGATCTAGCCCAAAAGCGTTGTTCCTGCTCCACAAACTTTACCTGCCCAAGTCTGAGTTCGGTACCTGATAGTTTATTTCATAAAAATTTTTTTGGAGCTTCCTTAAGCCAGGGTTTGAGGAAGCGAATTTATTATGTGCCTGGAATGAAAGATTTCATTGGCTAGGGCTTCTAGCATTCTGCCCGCGTTTGTCAAGTTTATAAGTATGGGCATAAAACACCGTTACGTCGCGTTTTTAGTTTGGCTCGAATGTGGTGATGAAACTTCTTATTGACCCTCTAATATAATATAATCACATTCATATGAAAGACTCTTATTCGTATATACGAGCAACGTGTGAATGACGTAGCTATCTTCTGCTTGGTAGTTCGCGGAGAAAGTTATGTTATGCTTGTACATTGACGAACTGTTATACAGTTGTTAAGTTTCTAATGCCTTGGTATTGTGCTGTTTATACTTTGTGCAGATATGCCCTATATGTGCCGCTCTTCCTGGCGGAGATCCGAATCACGTAACTGATGACTTGGCCAGTCACCTCTCTGTTGAACATAGAGGAGCTAATCGAGACTTGGTGGGTTGTGTCTTAAACACGGGCGCGTGTGCGTAAATGTATGCAAGCAGCATGCACGCATAGGTACATACATACAGACATGCTTACGTACGTACATCATGCTACATACATACATACATACATACATACCTACATACATACATACATACATACATACATAAATACATTCATACAC
>QQSS02191748.1:0-26709 GCA_003687565.2 Craspedacusta sowerbii
CACAAAAAGTGTAGTTCTGTTTAGTTTGAATAAAATTTTAGAAAAGGTCTGTTATTTTGAATTATTTTCTCTTGAAACGTTTAAGTTTTACCATCAGAACCCCTTACCCATTTTACCCCATAGTATACCCACTTTACCCCGCACCCTGGGGTAAAATGGGTATACCATGGGGTAAAATGGGCTTAGGCCCTATCTAAAAAAATAGCAAAATAAAAAGTTCTCTCTAAATTGATTTCAATTCTGAATAGCTTGAATGTAAAAAATTTAAAATAAAAATTCAGTAAAATTAATTACAGTTCGGACAGTGCAACTGCAAACAAAAATCATCACAATTTTCAACCCATTTTACCCCGGTTGACCCTAACAACTAAAATAATTGGAACGAAAAAAAAATAAGACACTAGGGTCCATAAGCAAACTTACAAATCACATCTAAAATGAAAATTAAAGAAAATTTCCTAATTGACATTAGAAATAAAAAAAACGCTTTATTAAAGGTGGTGACACTTCAAATCAACCTGGGAAACAGAACTATGAGCTGCACTAGTGAGTTTGACAAGTAAAGTACGTTGACCCCCACATGCAATTGGTAGCAATGATAAAGAGAACAACGACATGTAACAAAAGCACGCTTAAAGCTGGTCCCTCAATAAAATAAGGATTCATGCTACAACCTTGAATTCAGAGAGTCATACAAACATCCCATAGGTTACATACCGCAATCCCAAGTTAATAGATCGTCTGAATTATCACCACCTCTTTGAGGCTTAGCAATGAATCCCTGAAAAACAAACACGCCAGCATCTACCAGCAATCTTACATCTAAGATAGAAAGACACATAGAAAGACGAAAAAGAATAAGAACTCAACTGGCACCATTAAACTGCAATGCGCAGCAACCATAGATCAATGATCCGAAACAGAGTCCCTGAATGAGATACCAGGTACCTGAGGGTGGCTTTTCGTCCATGCTTTAGACTCTTCTAGAAGACGATCCCTAGCATCAATTTTTGGAGGAGGCATGTTCGATCACACAACCTTTCCTACAAATGAAGCACTTGCCAACATAATGCTTTGAATAGAGTTAACAAAATCAATAATATTATGCTCAAATGCAGTTAAGTGGACAGTTTTCCATGGAGTAGGGCAAGTCAGTATTCCAAATTATAGGATAGTTAATTCCTAACTCATATACGCTTCTGCCAGAAAATGAGTTAAGAATTATTTTGGAATCGATCAGAAGCAGGTACAGAATGCACAAAAACAAAATTTTATTTTGCACGGCAATACAATGCAACACGCAAAAGAAAAGAAACAAACCACAAGAACAAAAACAACAACAACAAATGAGCCATCTTAGTTCTTCCATCAACAATAAGCAGGCCCTTTACCATAAACTCAAAATAACCACAGGCAGTACACAATATAGTTTCTGAAAAAATGTCATCGAACGAAAGCTTAGGAAAGTCTCATAGCAGGCAGGCACAAAATAGCTAATGCATCAATCATATCAGCTTGACTTTTAACATTTAAGAATGCTAACCTCATAAATTAGATCATACAGGAATACAAAATTTATTTATGGTATTAAAATCAGCACTTTTATAACGACGCACTTCTTTCAATTCCAAAATACTTGATGGAATAGTAGATTTATCTAAGTTGACGCTATATCAGAAAAATAAAAACATAGCCAAGAATGAATCAAAATTTCAAGAACAGTTAACAATTTCATGTTTATGAATCAGATCCAGCAAGGGCAGTAAACGAATAAAGCTAGGTAACTACTTCCCCCACCCCCCCCAATTACAATGCTCTATCATGCTGGCCCATTTGCAAAACAGCTCCCTAAGATAGGCACATGAAAAAGAACAATAATGCATTAACACAAGTTAGGTCTCAATTAATATACTGTATCAGCCCTATAGGGAAGGACTTACCGACAAAAGACACAAAATGTGAACATCACAATAACATTTTCTCAAGATCTTGGGGCCTTGGGACCTCCTCAATAACGAGTCACAGGCCAAGCCACGACAAAAACCAACACACTTCAACATTTAATACATTTTACATGCACTGTACATGTTATGTACCAGCATGATATTTTATACTCCACTCTTGCTGCTTGTAAGAAAGTCAAAATCTTTGCCAAAAATGACAACTTCATCCAACAAATAATGATTCAGAAAAAATTTACTGACTAGTCCTTACTAAAAACTATACAATCACTAATTTACATACAAATTTTGCACTAAAAAAGTTCACATGTTACAAATAAGTAACATCCACAGCCGCTGCTGCAATAAGTCGTATCTTAATATATGCTGATTGTTGATGGAGCGGGGCCCATACCTGGGAGGTAAACGCAAACAACAATGCCATATATAAATAAGACTCACAGACAAAATACTGTCCTGGATAGCAAGCAATACCGTTCTGCCATGAGCATGGCAAGACAAGATAATTTAATACACAAACCACTTGGAAAGGCGTAAATTCAAAAAATTTTGAACCTCAAGAGAAGCACCACTTAACTCATTGGCAATGATTTGGATGAGGATGGTGCGTCTCTACGCAACAACCCTGAAGTCGCATCAAAACACAAGCCATCTAAACATTCAGTGAAAAAAAACTGCCATGAAAAAAGTGAAACGAGCTACAAAAGCCTAGAAACTGAATATAGGGTTGCATCATTCCATGACTATGAAAACCTGAAAACTTACAACGAAAAAAGCCTTCTGAAAGTAATGCATCTATAAGAACAGCGCACAACTAAGGAGAGTTACTTACTTTTTACAGCTAAAAGATACGCACTATGAAACTAAATGTTAAGCAACATACATAGAAATTTTGACCACTAAACAACAAGGTCTAAACATCAAACACATGAACTTCTTCCAATTAGAGCAATTCAAATCACTTACATGCGGAGGCATGGCACTTTTTGTAATACAGAACGCAAGCACCATGTTGGTGTTTGCAGAGCATTTTCAGAGCAATTTACTCCACAAAATTTTAATTTCTTGACAATAGCCCTCACCAATTGTTAGAATGAAAAACTTAGCTATTAATCACAATGGCATCCTGCCAGATGGGCAATAACCGGCCGACATGGTATTTCGATTATTTTATAGAATGAAGGATGAGAAAACAAATATAAAGAGAGAATTTTCTACAATAGCCTAAAATTAGGATAATCAAGGAAAAAAAGGATACACATTTATACATATACGTAACAAAAGGATTGACCAAGCAGAACATCTCGGCTTACTTCCACAAAAACAAACTTATTCTGTACGAAATGTGCCAGCACCAGCTCTATAGCCATAACCTTTGCTGGCAAAAAGCTTGCCATATCAATGTTTGCATATACTTCAACATTCTTCTCCTGAACATCGGCAGGATCCAATGTTTATCTACAGTTACAACAAGTAACACATGCAATATGCCAGCTTTCACTGCAGCTTATTGGCTCCTCAGCAGAATAAACAGTTGCTCCACACCTAGGACATGATGGACCACTCCCAATTCACAATCTGGAGGCAACAGGCACTGCCGGCCAAGCAGCAGTTCCAGTGGCAAAACTTGAGTTTCCAGCATCCATGCTTACCGTTCCAGCATCTGCACCATATCCATATCCTTTTAGGCCAAACAACCAAAAGGATTTATCATATATTTCACTATGATCAGGATCAACAGGATCTTTCTTGTCAGTGAGAGTCGTCGATTCAGGAGATTTATTACATTTCCTTAAAGTGAAGCAATGGATATCCAAGCTTTCCCACCTGCTATTCCGTTCACATTTAGCCGTAGTACCACCCAACAGTTGCATCCTTGTACTATAAAAATGTTTTTAAAGAATAGTTAATGCAACAAAGCACAAAGAACATTAATGTTAGCATTACCTAGGAATGAAAAACATCAAGCTTCAGATACATGCTCAAAGGGCAGAGATTAGGGCAGTGCCTATAATTAAATTCCACAACTCCTGTCCCATATGAATTCAAATAAAGCGTTCTGCGTTTTACGGCACAAACCAAAAAAATATGACACAATAGAATATACTTATGAGCAATAATTATTCATATAAATCAATAATTCATTTCCTGTTTCGGCTCTGCAAGAATGGCAGGGTTGCCTTCACCGATCATGACAGTTCATGTGTCTTTCTGGCCCATAATCCTATCAAATCTGGGAGTGGCGTGTTCTTGTTACGCACGGGATCGTCTTTGCCTTCTTCGTTATCGTCTTCGTTTCCTGTTGTGCCGCTGTCCATGTCTCTTGTGAGTTGTCCTTCCTCGTCTCTGCTGTCTGTAAGCGTTGGGTCCTCAATTACAGGTCTTTGTTGCAAGTGCCACACATCGGTGGTACTTCTCCGTCTGTCCATGTCTTCTCCGCTGTCCATGTCTCTTGTGAGTTGTCTTTCTTCGTCTCTGCTGTCTGTAAGAGTTGGGTCCTCAATTACAGGTCGATGTTGCAAGTGCCACACATCGGTGGTACTTCTCCGTCGTCTCATGTTGCCAGGGTCCACTTCTGTCGTGCTGATGCGTAATCGTAAAAAGTCAGAGTGATAGCTTGCGATTTTTTGCGAAGTTTAAGTTACGCATAGACTCTAAGGTAATCGTAATATCATAAATCTATGAAGTAACGTAACGCCACGCAAGTATCGCTACCATTTCCAGCCAAATAGCAAGCGTCTTCCGACGGAACTAGTCGCTGTTGTTGTCTAAGACACCTACCTAGGTGTCCTAAGACACTCGGCCTAAGACATGTCCTAAGACATGTCCTAAGACATGTCTGAAGCCTTCGTGAAACACTTTTTGTCTAGACACGCGAGTGTCCTAAGAAACTTTCGAGAAACACCCCGCAGGTGTCAGATTTTTATTGAATATGGTCTGTTTTGTGAGGCGATAAGCTTGTGTCTGTGTGTTGACACTTTCACAGAGGTTCCATGCTGTGCAAAGATGATCTGTAGAAAATTGTTGGTTATCAGTAGATGCACATGCAGAACGCACACCCGCAGCGATCTGTTCATGTCGGGGAGGATGTCGATTTGAAGTTTTCCTGGTATTAACACATGTAGTCCCACGTTGCCGTAGAGTCCGTGTTATGTGGGAAATGTAATAATCCATTTGTCGGATCGTTGTGTCGGTCGGCAAAAGTAAGGAACATTGTCAGCGTGACTGTAAGCCGCTGCGCTGTTAGTTAGTAGATCCGTTAAGTCGAAGCTTGTGGACTTTAGGAAGTAAGGTATCGTGTTTTTTGTCGTTGTTGTTGTGTATAGTTATTGTTTCGTGCGGTAACTATTGCGAACACGAGAGGGTCTGTTTTCATCAGTAAGGTCTTCACACCTACGCTGGCCGTACAATGGTCACTTGTGTTGATTCTTTCAGACTGCCTCCTGGCCGCCCAACAGTGACTGCCGGCTTGACCTTCCTTGGCTGTCAGCCATCCCATCTCTATTTGGTTGTGGGCTAGAGTTACCACTAGCCAAAGCTCTTAGCCTTCTAGCCATCGGTAACCCCGAGGGCGCCTTGTACGGTTACAAATAGATAAATATTAAATCAACTTTAGCACCACTCCGTAGCCACGCTATAGGCTTTACACTGCTCAATATCGTCAGCCTTGGCTAAAGATAAGAACAGATGCTGCATTTGACTTTAGCCAAAAGGCCGAAAAGTGATCTCTTTCTTTCTGCTTTACTCTCGTTCTTTGTTTTTGACTTATTATTTGCGCGCGCGTGCTTACGCTGTTATTCCCTCGTTTTTAATTGTTGATTGATACTTACCTTTGTGCCTTCCGTTCTGGAATTGGCTGTAGGTTGCTGAGTGAGCATTTGTTAGCGTTAATTATTGACCGATTGGCGTAGTTACACCCAATTTCTTTAACGGCTGTGATGTAATTGTTTGGTTTTACTTCCAAAAGGTCGAAGAAGTACAAAGTTTGAAACAATTTTAAAACAAAAGACTTTTTTTGTCAATTTTTAGGACATGTTTCCGACCAAGTTTGATATTGCTTCACTATTAAAACATGCTATTCGCGGATGGCCATCACTTCCAAGTATAATTTTTTTGTTTTGTTTTATTACTATTTTTATTTTTTGGCCGATTTTTAGAGAAGTTTAGATTGCAATAGGATAAGCGTATCTCGCAATTTTCACTGTCAATCAAAAGTCACTTTTAAATTTGATCATGATTATTTGCTGTTTTCATAATTGTTTTTATGATTTTTAGGTGCAAATTTTTAAATAAGGTCGGAACTAGAGATAAGTGATTAGGTTTTTTTTTGTTACCTCATCGAACCGTGTCAAGCTCTGCGAGTTGGATTGGCTATCACTAAATACCGCCATTTGTATAAAATTCTTTCCTGAGAAAGCTGCACGTATTTTGGAAGTTAAATCATCGGATTTATCTGGTTTGTAAGACATCTACAATATTTTTGATTTTGCATGTTACGCATGGCGAAGCAAAAAAAAAAAATAAATCGATATTTAAGAAAACCCTGTATTTTCTTAATAAGTAGTGAGAATCTCAGTATTACATTCATTCATTACATTCATTTGTGTGTGTAGGGCTGTGTGTTAATAAGATTTGTGGGTAAGCGAGTCATAGATGCTCTTAAAGCAAAATGTTTTTGCGGGTGTAAAGATGTAATGCAAATGTTTCCAAATGATTTTTCTCAGCTTGAATTGCTTTGTGGGTCAGAAGATTCTCACTTTACAAAATAGACTTTAACAGTTCTCCTTCTGTTTATGCTGAAAATCTGTCGGGGCTAAAAAAGTTTTAAGTGTTTGATAAATTTGCAATTCTGTATTCTTAAATATTGCTTAGCCAGTTTCATCTGCGAGATACAGTAGCCAAATGGCTACTCCTAGAAATGGCATTCTTAAAACTCCTGCCAAGACACCAGGCAACAAGTTAAAGGACCCTGTAGAGGTGTGAAATGTTGCTTTGATTTTATTGCTAATCTCTTAATGCTTGTGACCTGAGCAATGGCACTGTATATTCTTCTGATCCTGTAATTTGCTGATAAATATTCAGAAACATAATCATGACTTCTAAACAAAGTTTGTTTTAGGTTTAAAAAGTTTGTATATAGATTAACTTTCATACCGCTGTCCCCTAGTCAGATGCAGTCAGCAATTGACTTACTGTCACCAGTAATTTGGAACCTTGCACTTTAGTGTCTATGAGTAGTTATGAAGCCCTAACTATGTAGTGTTAAAGCTAAGCCTTGAGATTTTCAAGAGGCTGATCATAGATTTGGGTTGTATAGAGTGATAGCTCTCTTGTAGTTGGGATAGAAATACAACCATCCTGCTTGTTGACGACAAATAATTTAGGTGAGGTTATGATCAAAAACCTGGCAAAAGCATTGATTTGATTATGGATATAACTTTTCCACTATATTTGTTATTAGAGCTTATTTTTGTTTGCTTTTAGGTCTATTGTTATGTAGGGCCTTTGTCGGATGTTGACAATGAGTCTTGTGTTGAAGTAGTTGGTTCCAGTTTTAGAGTAATTACGAAGCCCTAACTATCAAATGTTATAGCTAGGCCTTGAGATTTTTAAGAGGCAGATAGTAGATTAAGGTTGAATCGAGTGATAGCAGAAATACTACCCTCATGCTTGTTGACCAAATAATGTAGCTTAGGTTGGGATCAGAAGCTGGCAAACGCATTGCTGTCATATAGACCTTACATGCTGTAACAAATCAATTATGCTTAAATCAATGCTGTGACACATTACTTAGGCTAGCAGCATTCTTGGACCTATCGCACAGGGCATTATTGTGACAAAACAGGATGACCAGCATGATAACGTTTGACATCTTTGAACCCTGGAAAGCTATTAACTCATGACAATCTCATTCTTAGTCCAATCTCATACCTCGACAATACATTAGTTTATGGATATAAACGTTCCACTATATTGGTCTTTGGAATTTATTTCTGTTTGCTTTTAGGTCTATTGCCGTGTACGGCCTTTGTCCGATGTTGACAATGAGTCTTGTGTTGAAGTCATTAGTTCCACAGAAGTCCAACTCAACTTACCAAAGGTTAGTGACTTTCAAAATGCTAGGCTTTTGAATTTTACGTGCTAATTACTTGCTTAGCAAGTGTTTGCTACTTGGTGCTGCCAGTGCAATCGTTAGCCATATTTTCATATACCCTATTTTGTTAGTTGGTAACCATAAAAGGCTTTTGTAACTCTTTTTTTGTAATTCCCTTCAATTTTTTGCTTACGACATAATACATAACACTGAAGGAAGGTAGTTTGCAATGCCTTTGCCAACAAGCTAAATTATTTTTCAAAACTTTGTAGACTGTCAAGACCATATCTACCAAAACTGAGCAGGTTCGTTTCCTATGCATCAAGTTTTTATTTCTTGATTTGTGTGATGTTTGTGGAATTTTTGCGCCACCAGCTTATTTATAATTTCTTGTGCTCTTTATTTCAAGCTGTCTGAAGTTTTTCTTAAGTCGCACCAGAGTTGTGCATTTCATTGTCATAAGTACTAGACTTCCACACCATGCTCGTATAATATAGTGTACTATATATCATGATAAATTCTTTTCTTGAATAGTTTTAACCTATTTATCTTTTGAATTCTTATTTCATAAGCTTACTTGCAAATTTTCGCAAGTATTCACACCACATGATGGTCAAGAAGTTGTATTTAATGAAGTTGGTTTGCCCCTAACTGAAGATCTTCTGCAAGGAAAGAATGGTACCAAAAATTTCTTGTCTTTACTACAGCAGAACCTTTATGATACTTCCATTTGCATTTCTAATAAAAACTTCTTTCTATGACAAGTAAGGTTTTAGTATATATATGATGTTTATTTATCAATTCAATATAGCTCCAGGCCTTTAAAAAGAGGATGCTGATAATTTTGCGATTAAAAGTTGTTCACATACTGTGATTACCTTGTGTATTTGCCAGCTTGCAGTTGGAGGCAACTGCTAGAGTGTATTTCCCATCTGACCCAGCATTGAAGCAAGCTGCTTTGTAGTTGTTTTTGGCAGGGGGAGGGGAAAATTTCAAGTAAATATTCAGTTTTTGAACTCGGCCTTTCCTTTTAATTCAAAATAATATGAAGGCTGAGAAGTAATGCAAGTTTTCCACTGATTATCAAGAGTTCGTGTGCTAGCTATAACAGTGTTCTCTAATTTCTTGTTGTAGGATTGTGTTTTATGTATGGCATCACTGGGTCTGGTAAGACACATACTATGAATGGTACTCCTTCTGATGGTGGTGTGTTGCCAAGGTGTCTTGATGTCATCTTTAACAGCATTGGTGACGTTCAAACTAAACGTTGTGTAAGTGACCTTGTTATCATGTTCTAAATTCTAGTTTTTATGGTAATTATCGTAATTCATGCCATGACGTAAATAAAGTAATCTGATTTTCAAAAAGCCTGTTCATTGTTAGTTCTATGCACTTCTATTCTAGGTGTTTCGTCCTGATGGATATAATGGCTTTGAAGTTGTTTCGGACGAAGAGGCTAAGCGAGACGCTGATCGACTTTGTCAGGAGTTGGAAGTAAAAGGACGAGCAGGAAAGTATGTCTATTTGACACCTTCAGATTGCTTTTTAGTCCTCTGTTTACTCTACCATCCTCATTTGGTTTGATTACGTATAGTGATAAATCAAAGGAATAAATGGCTTAAGAATGTTGTTCGCGTGTTGCTTATTAAAAAGATGAAAAATGTTCCTTCTGTGTGCACTGCTTAATTTACTCCTTTTCCCCGTTAGGAATAGAATTGAGCTAGGGACGGGTGACATGATGCGAATTCCTGATCGTACAAGACTGCCTGTAAGTTCTATAGTGTGTATAGCATGTTATTAATTAATCAGTTCTGTTTTTTTTTTGTTGTTGTTGTTGAATAATCAATGTGGTCCTTATTGTGTGCAAAATCAAAGTCTGGTGGGCTTTGTGGTTTATTTTTCATATTCGATTTTTTTCCAGGTTGACGAAGATACAAATTATGGTGTATTTATATCGTTTGTGGAGATCTACAATAACTCAGTGTATGATCTTTTGGATGAGGCACCGGTTGATATTATATGCCCAAAGTGAGAATTACTTGGATTTTTATCCTAACGTTTTTTAGGTGTGTGATATCACAACGAGCAACGTAGTTAGATTTTTTTAGTCTAGTCTTACACATTGAATTAAATCTCAAGCACGACGGCGACTTTTTAGATGACCTTTTCAAATGTCATAAGTTTAATCTTTGTTTAAACGATGTTAGCTTTGAGATTAGTAAGTGTTTCAATGTTAATTATCGGCAAACTCCAGCTCAATCAAAGCATGTTAGCTACTCTATTGTCCTTTAGACCCCCTGCGTCAAAGATTCTTCGAGAAGACCGTGCAAAGAACATGTTTGTATACGAAACTACAGAGGTTGAGGTGAAGAGCACCGAAGAAGCTTACGAAGTTTTTTGGAGAGGTGATAAGCGCCTTAACCTTATCGTCATTGTTATGTGCATTCTACACAACATCGACTTTTTGCAGCTATGAAGTTTATGACGGGACTTGCAAGCTTGAGTTTGCTTGACTTTACGCACGGAACGTATTATGTTATTTTTTTGTTATAAAAATTTACCAGTTCCTCGATTTACCCAACGACAGACGCGTTTTGCCCTATGTGTGGCTTATTATTGGGAACCGAACCCAGGTCTCCCGAAAAACTTACCCGTTTTCAGAATATAGAACTAGTGAGTTTGTTAACTTGGTCGATTTCAAATATATGTGCTCGTGCGATACGAGCTCGACTGTGCGCTATTCTGTGCTCTGGGCTAGACCAGACTTAACGCTTTGGTAAATATGCTTCTGAACTTGTTACTTAGCAAGTCATGTCGTACAGTTCTAACCAGTTCACTCAGCTCTCGTAGACTAGTAGTAAGGGCTCTGCTTTCCACTCCGGCGACCTGCGTCTCTCTGTGAAGTATTCGGTGCTCTGAACAACACGAAACTTGACATTTGTGTTTTAATAATAATGATGATAATTATAATAATAACAATAATACTATTATTATTTTTATTATTATTATTAATTTCAATGATAATAAGAAAAATAATAGTAAAAATGACTACTTCGAATGCTTCCTTTGATTTCATAGGCTACTGGTGTCGCCTATGAAAGGTCAATGCAATCTTGTGGTACATTTCAAGGCATGCTGTTTAGTTGGGTTGATCTGACCCTGGCCATGTCATGTTACTGATCTTCTCTTGATTTACTTTTCCCTCTCTGGCTATCATGTTTTGGTGTGTTTAAACGCAAGTGTCTGCATTGCAGGACAAAACAAGCGCCGTACAGCCCATACCGCACTTAATGCCGAGTCAAGCCGTAGTCACAGTGTCTTTAACATCCGTCTTGTTCAGGCACCTCTGAACAGCACAGGGGATGCTATTGTAAAGGTTTGTCTTCCATCTCACTACGTGTTGATAGCTGGCTTGGTGAATGGTGTAGCAAACTGTCTGTATCTGTTTGTTCTTACGCTCGAGCACTCATTTCGAGGTAGATTGGTAAGGCTTTAGCGCGTATTTTTATTTATTTTTTATTTTTTAGGATGCTATTGGTATCAGTCAGCTGTCGCTCTGCGACCTTGCGGGATCCGAGAGAATGGGTCGCACTCAGGCCGGTGGTGATCGCACTAGAGAAGCGGGTGCGTTTGTACATCCGGTTCTGTTACGTGGCCATTGCTCCGTTTCATATTGATTATCACTTCCGCAAACGCTCCTTTAGATGGCATTTTCTGTGGTATTAGGAGTTTTCATGCAATCCAGAGGTTTTAAGCCTAGTATCGGTGATCTCGACACCACCCGATATCGATACAAGTGGATTCTAAGTAAGACACTATCGAATATAAAGTAGGTACTAGAAAGAAATTAGTAGTGCAGCTATAGCCGGCAAAATCGATTGTTTTTGGTGATTTCGCTAATATCAGCTCACAAATTTCAGCGCAGCGCTGACTTACATGAGCTAGCAAAATTAAGGAAAGCTTGATTGAACGTGCGTACGAGTGCCTTTAATTCATATGAGAGTCCATCTCTAATTATTCCACCGACTCAAGGCTGGGAACGAAAATGTCAAGGATATTTTATCAATTCTAACGAGTATGATTTTTAATGGAGTAAGGCAACTCCCCGCTTCCAACGTATGGGATTGTGTGATTCTCATGACCGGGAGTTTTGACAAAATGGACCAGTTTTTTTATGAGGATTCAGGAGCAAGGAACATTTTATTAGGTAACGCGAAGGAGAGAATCAAACCAGCAGTTTATATATGCACGTGTTTGTTTGCCAATAATAGATCTCTGGTCTCCTATGACGCGCCCTGTACTCGACTAAAGCTGGTAGCAGATGCTCAATTGCTAAATTTTTAGGGCAAATGAATGGGGAAGCCACTATTTATTTCTAGTGGTTGTTGCTTACCAAAAATGTTAGATATCTCTCTCCGTCGGTGGAAAACTTATTTATGTCGGCAACTTTTTGTGTCTTTTGCGTTTGCTCAAGCGCCGATCAATTAAATGACTCAAACGAGGTTGGAGTTGATCTATTGGACCAGCATTCGAAGCTTTTTAAGCCCAGCAAACCTCCGAGCCAGTGGCGAATTTGATTGACTAATAAACGTAAATGTACGGCGCATGAATTTGCATTACGTCTGTACGTAAAACATGGCTAACGTTGCGTGCATTCTGCTTGCTTACTGATTATTAGTGATAGTAAAAGGCTCCTCAAATCTGTACTGCATTGTCTAGGTAATATCAACAATTCCTTGATGACACTGAGATCTTGCATTGAATGTCTGCGCGAGAATCAAAAGCATCTGGAAGCAGGAAGCCCCTTGCGTGTAAGCATGAGCTTCTAGGCTACGGTTTTAGAGCAGTAATTTTTGCGAATGTGAAGAGACTATTATAATTTAGAATAGACTTGTCCATGGTTTTTATTTTTGCGTTGGCGGATTATGCCATTTAACGACTTTTTTAGATGGTGCCATACCGCGACTCTAAATTGACGCACCTGTTTAAGAATTACTTCGATGGCGACGGGAAAGTAAGTATATAAAAACATGCTTCCTTTACCTATATGAGACTTTTTCTTATGTTTACCACTAGTAGCTGCGTGCTATTAATCAATTTATGCCAGCGCGGTCGAAGGACGATTGTTCCTTAAAAGATGAGACCATTTTATTTATTATTTTGTTTAGGTTCGAATGATTGTTTGTCTTAATCCAAGAGCTGAGGACTTTGACGAAAGCTTGGTAAGTATTGCGAGAGGAAGCACGTTCTGAGCACGTGTCCAATGTTTTGAAGCATTCTTGCGTCTGAGAATATTTTGCATGAAAAGTCTGCTGTTTCTTATCGTGTGAATGTATCTTGGTAGGCGCTTATCCGTTATAAATGTTCTTGGTGAGTCTTTTTTCTAACTGACTCATTGAGTTTGTTGCTTCTTTATTATAAACATGGTTTTTTTCCTTTGGCGTAGCATGTTGCAAAGTTTGCCGAGCTTACACAGGAAGTCAAAATTGCTCGTGCGGATGGAGTGAAGTCAGTTCCTATGTTAATTTTTTAATACTTGCTCTCGTTCTATTAGAAACTTTTAATCTCAAATTAGTTCAAAGTACCGTTGCTATTGTCGCACGGCTGCTTCTGCGTTGAAATAAAATGATGTGCTTGCTTTGTTGCCGATATATGAGCGTGTAGTTTTAATAAGGCGTGTTGCTTTTAGGTTTGACTTGGGTTTTACGCCTGGACGAGGCAAAGGTATTTTGGCAGTCTGATGTTTATTTTGTTTCGGGACCCCAGCATCTGCTCCTTTCCATGTGCTAAATGTTATTCCGCCATTCAGGATCAGTCCTTTTTCCAGTTAGAATTTGAGCTCTTTTACGAAAGGTTTTAGGTGACTTGGGCTTACTCTTTCACGGGCAACAAGAACTTTTCGATCGGAAATACGGAATACATGCTCGGCTTTTGTTACTCGTTCTTGGTGCTTAAATATGGATCGCGTTTTATTCGCTTTTTAATTGCGATCTCCGGGACAACTTTCAGTGGAAACAAGACAGAATAGGGTAGACTTGTTAAATAACATAAAGTCGTCACAAATTTTGTATCTTTTATGCAGCTAGCAAGCTTATATCTGAACCGTTTGAAGATATGGACGTTGGTAAGATAGGCGATTTCGACTCTTGTGACCCTAGGCTGTCACTGATTGCAGTCCCGTTAACTTTACGACCGTTTGCTGGCTTAAACGCGTGCAGTTCGAAGCGGTTTGTGTCCCGCTTTCCGGTCTTTTGCTTGTACGTGTCACTAATAAGGCCTTATATAGATTTCCTGTTTATTTCTTATGAACACTAAGCTATTCAACAAAGGCATTGATGTTCCTTTATCAATACATTTTTAGAATCAGATGCAGGAAGATCGGATGAGGAGTTCGTTTTCCCACAGTACGCCCCTTGGCCGAGCGTGGTGGTCAGTAGCGTTATCTCGATTAATCTTTCGGTTTCTGGACACCTAATTTGCGCACAACGCAATAGTTTAAGTGCGCTGCTATTTTGGTGATAAAATACGTGAGTGTTCGAAGCATAGGAATGGGGCTAAGGTTTCACTGCCGTTATTGCACCATAAGTAAGTGAAGCCATACAAAGCTGTGTTTCGCGAAATTCCCAAATTCCTTAAGTCAATCGTGATAAGCCGCACATGCGTCCTTTCTTTCATGGACCGAAAAGCCTGGACGATAAGTTTGGCTACAAATAGAGTTACGTGATCGAAGGGATTTTTTGTGAACATAAACATGCAGTCAAAGGCTGTCATCGATATCGCGAGACCATAGCGCTTTTGCGTGTCTCCCAAAGAAGATTTTCTACTACTGTTGATTTTAGTCGGGAATCGTATCAGAGATTTTTTTGTTTAAGACGTTGGTAGCAATCTTTCTAAAAATCGCGTGTCATACCAAGATGTCAACATCAAGTATGAATCATTTTTTTCTCCAATGTCATATCCATAATATAGGTACTACTGATGTGCCTGAAGACTTCTCTAAGGGTTTTATTAGCCTGTCCGATTCAACGAGATTGCGTGCTTATCCCCACTTCTTCCGAAATTCTGAGCGTTGCAGTTTATAAAAGTTATTTGTGCTTTTGATTCAAGCAGTCAGAAATGTACTAGACCAAGTTCGTGTGTAACTTTTCTGGTTCCCGTTTTAGCACAGAGTTAGGGTGGTTTACAAGACGAAGTGCTGCATAAGTTTTTTAATGCTTGTTTTAGCATGGCCGTATTTCGAGCGTGTTTGCCCTGTACAAAGTTTAGGAAATTGTGGCGACAACTCAGCGAGTCGGGTTGAGAACTGATCGTGCCATCTATTTGGTTGCTTGCCTTTCATTACGTTGCTTAATTTAATTCTCAGTTGTCTTCACTGGATGATCGCATGACTCTGCCAAACCTTCTCAGTCACCTAGAGGAACGAATGAGGATAAAAGAGCAAATGATCAGTGAATGGCTGAAGCAAAGTAAGCTGTAGGGATTATTGCCAGGCAGAGTGTGACTGCAAGGAAACTCTTTGTTGTTTTGATTTGTTAGCTGTAGCCAATAAAAGATTTTTCGTTCGATTTCATTAGGGTTTATGTGATGCTGTCTTTTGAAGCCCTTCTAGCTTTTGAGAGTACTTTTGTAAGGTATTGGCTTTAACCTTGTTTTTTTGTTGTTTGTTTTTTTTCTAATCATGAAGAGGACAAAGTTCGTGCCATGATTGTTCAGTTGGAAGAGACAAACGACGGGTACGCTGAGGTTGGTGCCACTGCGTACATATTAACATTCGTTATTGGATACTCATGATATTCATACGTTATCAAACGAGTTCACTTCTGGATTTTCTCACGCTCGACTATGAAAGCGCGTTTTTTGTTTCACTAAAAATGTGTCCAACCAATTTTGTTTAAGGCTCTAGAGGAGCTGCGGACTAGTTTTAACGACAAAGAGAGGTATGTTGCAATTCTTTAATGTCCAGCCGTTGATTTCCTAGTTGTGTAATTCCACGTTTCGTTTCGAGCTGGGATATTCCGTACAGCTCTTTTTTTGGCTTTCTGTGACCGATATTTTCCGTGCTTAAATGGCGCTCTCTAAACTGCTAGGCTATTTTCTTTAGAGAAATCGAAAGCCAAGAAAGAAAGGTTCGGGCCCTAACTCTGAAGGTGAGACTTTAGTTCCATTCGTTTATACATTAATTGGGTTATTAAACTTAGAAGGCTTTTTAAATTTTGAAAGTGGCAGACTACCACTGGGCTTTGGAATCGAATGTATACGTCGATTTATACTTGATACTTGATACTATCATACTTGATTCTTTTAGTCGCCTGATCTGTTTTTAACAGATTTTGACTGTAAGATTAATGACTTATCCCGTTTTATTTTGTTCTATCGTACTTCAGTTTAAGGGTAATCAGATATCGTTAGTAACATTTCTAATTTAGGGAGATGTTGAACTTGAATGTGATGAATGTTGACAGCGATAATTATTTAGCTGTTTTTTTTTTTGTGTGGATGTAGCATGCAGTATGGCTTAGTGCCTAGTGTGACTCGAGATAGTGATTTAATGAAATTTCACGTCTTTAGATTGAAAACTTGACCCGTTCGAGCCAAACATACGAGACTCAGATTCGTCAGCGAAGTGATGAGGTAAAATGTCGCAGTGTCTTCTGAGATTCGTTCCTTTTATGTGCTATCCTAGCATGCAAGGCACGCTGTTTCTAGACACAGATCTGCTCATGTTCTCTTCAACTTATTAGCGTTCGCTATTATTGTTTGTAGTTCATTGTTTTATATGGAATGTTTCTAATTTATATATTATATATATATATATGTGTGTGTATGTGTATTGTAAAATTAAAAATCCTCTAATTGTATGCTCTAAAAGGGCTTATTTTGTTTCAGTCTTAGCATATGTTATCACATAGTTGCTTATTTACTTAAGTATTGCTTATCTGTTCATTTATTTGTTTATATATTTTATGTATATGAAATGCTAGCTATTTTGTTTATTTTATATTTCTGTCATTAATTTATAATAACCTTTTTATAGGTTATAGTACCCAAAATTCCTTTTATAATTCCCCTAGAACGAAAGACTCAAAGCTGAGCTCTTGAAAGAGAAGCAAACGAACTCTAAACTTAAGCAGGTTCGATTTTGAGGTTTTGTTTAATTTTTTATGCCGTTTATGGATATAGTGGCTTTTTATCGTTTATGAAGCAGTTGTGTAGCTGTACACAGTGCTTGTTTTTGTGTATTTTTCTCAGATCTGAGCAAGAAATTTTGTAATAATATGCATAAGTGTTACTTTAGACGTTAAAAGACTTGACATCAACGGAGAAACTTCGTTGGGAAAAGGAATGCGTGAGTTTTTTTTTCTTGATTGTGTTGTCTGTCATAACGACCCCACACGGTTCGTGTCGCCCTCCAACTTCATGCTAGTTAATGAATCAGGAGAATCCCTAACCATCTGCCACGTTGCTCACGCATTTGGTAGTTCTACGCCTTCCTTTTCCTGATAGAATCGCCGAGTACGCGAAGCACAAATGGAGATGGAGGGAGCCGTGATGGAAAAGTCATGGAAGCTTAGACAGTTGAAGACTGTAGTTGAGGTATGTTTTTTGTTTACGAAGAATGCTGTTAAAAATTCAATGATGACTCAGTAATATATTGCGGGGTAGGAGGGTTTGGAAAGTCTAGGCGCCGGTATGTAGTAATGGTCTGGTGCAAATGTATTGTTATTTTTATCTGCTTGTTTTGGTGAGGAACCTGCATGCGGGCCCCGTTTTTCGCTTAGGGTATGGACGTACCGGAAGGATCTGCTATGCCATCGATGCCTAGTGATCTAGGTGGCAACAACGTGATGACTTCCAACTCGGCCGCCCCTATGCCGATTATGGTTGATATTCACATCAACGACGAGAAGCCGACGGAAACTAAGACCACGTCAACCGGATCGACGTCGACTACGATCGCTAACTTCAGATCAAAGAAATTCGCCGTCACTGGAGTGTCTAAGACTCCGGGGCCTGGCTCAGTTGCGCTTAAGCCGCCTTCCAGAATAAGAACGAAGACCACGACGGGGGCGACTCCCAAACCTCGGTCGCGTTCCCCTCCGCCGGTAGCTTCGAAGGTAATCTGGCGGCCCTTAGCCCACGCTGTCACGTTTTGCCGTGTTCGCGACTGCCTGGTGATGTTGCCTAACGTTTCTGAAACTCGTGCTTCATTTAAATTTATGCAAAAATAGTAATAAATAAATGCTGTGAAAATTTGCATGTCTCGCTAGGTCTACGCAAGCTTTACTTTTAGTGAAAACTTCGGGAACATGAAAGTGGATTGGAAGGTCAATTATTCCATCTATGAACATCTTCTTATATATGACTTTTGTGAACCGTTCTGAAATGTCCATGTAAATTGGAAATAAAACGGCAGCATGTTTACTCATTTAGCCTGCTCCTCTCCGTGCTAAGCATCGCCGGTCTCGCTCATCCGATTATTGGCTGGAACACAAGCCAGCTGATATACTTTCTACAGGTACGAGTCATCGAGCTCAATGTGTTTCACTATCCTTATTTCCTCTTTTTGAAGTGCGTCTCCCGAAATTACTAGCGTTTGGTTAACTGTTTGAAAATGTTCTATGCGTCATTCCTCTTTTAAAGACACCGTTATGCAGCCGAAACTAGCGAACAAGAAAACAGTAACCGTGCCGAAGGTGAAAGATTTGAAGGTAAGATGGGTAACGTCAGCAAATGCGCGTTGGTTTTCTAGGGCGATGTCGTGGAGATTATCACTATTATTATTTAGTTTTCGGAATTCATAATTGCTTTATACGAGCGAATGGCCTTTACCATTACAATAGGCTGTTGCTTGTTGTGTTCCACGGAATGAGGTTAATGCTTGTGTGATCCGCTCAACTTTAAGGGGCTTTGTGTATGTACATAAATACTTGCAATCCAACATCTGCAAATTCTCAATTTTTAGATGACTTTAAATTTAAAGATGACTATTTTGCTTCCTTTCTTCTCTCTGCAGGGCCTTCTCTACTCAAATGTAAGCCTGCAGTTTAGTGTAGTGTTCCTAGTAGGCTAGAAAGCCGGCAGCATAGGCCCTCAAGATGGTATATGAACGCGTGGTATGAGTTAGTTACGTTGTCTAGTATCGGCTAATCCGTTTAAAGTTGTAAATCTGTTAGAAGCTATGTCTTGCTAAGGAACGCGACGCGGTGATTCTGTTTCTCGTGCTAAGTCGTGATTGTCATGGAGGTTTGTTGAGCGATGTTGATTTGGATTGCGAATATCTTGTTTAAGGCGACCCCGAACTATATTTTGACCCATCAAGAAGAAGATTCTTGCGGCGAAATCGAGACAAAGTTGTTCAAGGTAATCTTCGCTGGCCTCTTTGTTCATCGGCAACCTCAACTCTTAAACTGCAAATTGTCATAAACAGTTGTAAATTAACTGCTTATTATGGAATTGCGGATTTCTCGTGTCGTCTTTGACCGTTAAAAATTTTCCTTCTTTTTTTATCTGAATGTTATGAATGGCAAGAATGCTTACACTTATGTTTATGATATGGTACGAAGGTCTATGCTAAATAATTCCAAAATTGGGGGGACGGAGGGGGATTGCAGAATTTAAAAGTTCTTTTCTTAAAATTTCTTGTGAACTTGCCAAAATTCAGGGAGAAGTCTTAAGGACGAGAGGTGGTGGAACCAGCGTTCAGTTCACTGATGTAGAAACTTTGAGAAAGCATTTAGAAGAGAAGCAGGCACCAAAAGCTCCACCAACGTCTACTCCGCGGACTTCGAAAGGGTATAGTGCATAACTTATTTGGATCGCAACTTCAATGTGTCTGGCTCATCTGAAGTGGTAATGTGCCTTTTCTGAAGTCTCCGATGCGTTTTTCTATTGCTTCTTCTCAAAGTATTTTATCCAGTGAGCTTCTTAGATAGGCAATAGCGAAGTAAGTCTAGTTTGAAAT
This sequence comes from Craspedacusta sowerbii, assembly GCA_003687565.2. Lineage (NCBI taxonomy): Eukaryota > Metazoa > Cnidaria > Hydrozoa > Limnomedusae > Olindiidae > Craspedacusta > Craspedacusta sowerbii. The sequence goes on from QQSS02191748.1 coordinate 20,018, forward strand.
CTACTTTTGGTGCAGGACCAAGCGTTCATCCACCGAGCGTGATGAAGTAGTGAATAGCGAGGACAGTTGGACAAGCGTGGAAACCAGGGTAAGCCGTTCCTTATGCAGCTGATCACAGATGTCCTTGTGGCGCTGAAGCACATTCAGTATTTTGATTGTTAAGAAAATCTTCTATATGTACCAAGTTGTTTAGTATCTGTGATATTTAAAATGAGTCCTTTTCTATGCTTGTTTAGTGTGCCGTAGCAATCGAAGGCAAACCAAATGCTGAGCCAGCATTTACCCATCATGCTAAGTAAGTGAACTTTGGTATTGTCAAATGGAGTTTTTTTTTTCTTCATTAAATTTGACACAAGGCTTGCAAACCTTATGAACCGTGAGCTCGATATTCAAATCTTGAATTAAAGACTCATTCGCCCGATGGTGCGTGTATCAGTTTGTCGCAAGCGGCTTATAACATATCAATTAGTTGCCAGACGCCGAGACGTATTGTACAATCAAGGAAAAGTACCTTGGAAGTCGAAAGACAAGTGGACGGATTAAATTGACTTAAATTTTCAGTAGGAAATGCATAAACATCATCCACCCTTGCTAGCTATTTTGCCTTTTCAAATAGTTCCGTTCGTTATTTTGAAGAAAGTTAAGTTGAAAATTGCGACTACGCCATCCTTCAAACTATTGCATGCTACCTGCAGCCAATTTTAAGAAGCTAAGGTTTTTAACGCAAACTTTTACGCTCCTGGTTTGGACAGAAGTGGAGAGTCATCTGTAAGCAGTAACAGCAAGAAAGTCCTAAATCAGCGCACTCAGTTACCAACAAAAAAGCAGGAAAGAACTTAAATGTTGGTGCACGCCTACGCATGCTCAGTTATTCTCTCGAGTTGCCCTAGTATACCTTCTACTTTGGACTGTTTCAATCTAGGGCAAAGGATAATGCTCCTGAATAAATCCAGTATGAGCTTACGGAAGCAAGCTTAATAAGTATATAATTCCATCTGCGTCAGTGCTGAGTGATTGAGTTGGAGCGGCTCGAACTCCAAGCACGAATGCTACTCACAGGATTTCCGAAGAAAACGTTTTATGAAGTTTGAAAAATATTATCGACTGCCGCATAAAAGCTAGTCGAATTTATTATCTGCGTGGCATGTGATTTATAGTAACCTTTTTTATATATGGTATCACATGCGTGATATGTTGTATATATATTTTCACATGCGTCCTGACTCCTCACTAACGACTGGCCAAACCAGCTCCTAACTGTTCCATGGCCAATAGCATTTTTCATGTCTTAGTTTTGATTGAAACGGCAGCAGCTAAATCCGTTCTTGCCTACGCACTGGACTGTGGTTGTCAATCAAGGCGCTCTTTAGGACATTTTCACGCTTGAAGCATTTATACTGTTGTGCATTGCTGAGTTGACAGGTTTGCATGCGCTATTAAGATTGACATTGCTCCTCCTAACAACTAGCTGGTTTGGGAGACGAAGAGAAATGAAGCATCACCCCATGTGATATTGATAAAAGTAGTGTTTGAAATCCATGTCCTTCGTTGGCTTAAGTCGCAGCCATGGCATCTTGCAGACGGGCTAGACTAACAATAGTGGAGAGAATCTGAGCTTACTAAATTTTGTGGGGCTCCCCTAGACATGTTCTTCACTTTTCTCGGTTAGCTTTTAGTTTCGAACACGTTTCGGCAATCAGTTGTTACTTTCGTTCTCTCGATTTCGCAGGAAACGTTTCTTGGCTATTGCATGCTGGTTTTGATGTGTCCTGATTTGAATGTAACTTCGCACAGGGATTGAAAGTTTGATAGATGCTAAGAAGCTAGATAAACAGAAAACAAGCAGAAAAAGTGCACGCTAACAGAGAGAGGGGAGGGGAAGAGAGGGGAGCGGGAGAGGAGATAGAGAAACTCTCCGAAGATCGTTGTACTTTGTATTCGCGGCTTTTCGTTTTCTTTAGAAAAATGAAACCTTGAGTCACCAACAGTTTGCGAGAGAGAAGGATGAAATCTGGCAACTATCAGAATGATCTACCACGACTGCTCGATTTTTTGGTGCTGCAACTTGGCCGGCTAGCTCTTGGTCTTATTTGATTCTTGCGTATTTGCTTACTGATCGACTCGTACAAGCATGTGGTTTTGCTTTTTTGTAGTTGCGCCCTCACGACCGCTGCATCGGTAAATACCTGCATTTGGCATTTAGAAAAGAAGTTTTTTTCTTGCCCATTTCCTGGTTCACAGGGTGTTTTTTCTCCTCCTTTTGCTTTTTGGTTAGGTGGACGGGTTTAATTTCCGTTTGTACAGAACGACTGAAGATTTCTGACTGGTGCTGGTTGTTTAATAAAGTTTTATCCTGTAATTTATGTAATTCTTCGACAGATTTTGTACATTCTCTTTTAAGACCTTACTTAACCGGACAAATAGGTTTCTTTTCTCGCGCTTCCTGGAAGAGTCCGGTCGTTTAATTGGTTTGCGATGCAAAGATTTGTGGAATCCAACAAAGGACATGTCTCCAAAAAATTCCGAGCAGAAGAAGTTATAGAAAAATGTTATCTTACAGATATTGTCGCATGGACGAGATTTGAAACGAATCTTTCGTTTAACCATGCAAGTTTACAAAATGCCACGAAAATAATAGTAAATTGATCCTCAATATCGTTGTGGGGGTTTCCTCTGTCAACTTTGCAGGCTTAAATCCGAGCAATAGCTCTGGCTTCTTGTTTATAAAGTTAAACGCAGTTTTTTTTTATAGCAACGGAACACCCGGTGTTACATCTGTCGCTTCCAAAGATAAGGTCGAGCGAGAACTCGTAGTTTGCCATAGAATCGGAGTTAGCAGTGCTTGGTCTTCACTGTTAACCGTAGAAAGCTTCTGACTTTGGGCAAACCTTAAGGTTTTTTTTTGGACGCTTCTTTTATTTCTGCCTTCTTACTAAACACCCCATCTTCGTCTGTTGAGAAGGGCGCCTCGATAGGGCTATGTGTCTGACTGATTTCCTCTACCGCTTGTGCTGAGCTTGGTGTGCTGGTTTCACTCCGCTGGCCTAGTGCTAGGCTGTTAGCAAAGCTGATTTTACTGGTATCCGCGTTTGAACTTTCTTCGTAGCCTATTCGACTATATGGGCTATCTGATGTGTTGTTTTTGTGGTGCTTTTTCTTGGCCCTTCCGCGTTTCCCTGCACCCAATCCAACTGAGCTAAGGAGGCGTGCCAACGATCCGTCAACTGCAGCGTCGGACTCTTTAACCGATGTTTCCGATAAACTGCTTGTTCCGTCCTCCGAATCTGTGCCAGTCTCGTCGATGGTCGGAGTTAGAGGATTTCCTTTGCTGGGTGAAGTTTTCAAGGCACCCTGGTTCATGTACATATTAGCAAGTAGCCCTTGTAGCCCGCCTTTATCCAGACCATGACCATCGGCGCCAGTAGAAGCAGTTGCTGTTTCAGAGTTGTCCTTGTCTCCGTCGTCCACTTCCGGAACGCACGATCTGCCACCGCACGTGGCCTTTTGCTGCGCTGCCGAATCTGAGTGAGTGTTGCTGGGTTGTAGAAGAAGCGCTTTTTCATCAGAAACTTTCTCTGAGTCATGATTGGCCGTGACCGCGGCATTGGTGAGCATGTTTTTCAGTGATTGCTGAAGTACGTCGATTTGCTGCAGTCCGTTTAATTTTGCTTCAGCGTTGGTGCCCACTTGTGGAATCAGTCTCGCCACATCGCCTTCCGGTATTTTGACTGCGCTTTGTTTTTCGGGTCGCTTTGTTTTCGTTTCGGCGGGTTCGTTCTCCTCGTTATCGCTGGACGGGCCGCTTGTGTCGTTCATTCGGGCACCAGTGGTGGTCTCACCTGCTACGTCACCAGACGGTAACTGGGTGTCCGTTACTTTAGATGCTTGTCCGAGCAGCAGATTATTTTTTTCCTCTGCTTCTTTTAGCTGCTCTTGCAGGGCTTGAATCTGCAATGCTGGCGGCACAGTTAAATTCATTGACTTGTAAGCAGCAATCGCTTGTTGAAGGGCAGAGCCTAGATTAGACGTATGCTATTTTAGCATGGCAAAGCGAGGGAATGTACTCCATAACTTCAAATTTTCTTAAAATTTACAAAACATTGCATGTTAAGCGTGGGGGAAGTATAACCTAAAATTGATTTCTAAGAAAATCCATATGTTCGTATTTTCACAGCAAGTGAGATCATTTAAGCGACTATATGCTGAAGCCTGGTGAGATGCTAAGCAACTCAGCTAGACCCTAGTTCTTGCTGTTTCAAACCACTTCCTATGCTGATCAATCCTTCAACAACTGTCATGATTTATCCCTTATCTAACAACTAAACGGTTTGCATACCCATCTTCGCAGATGAGGGAAGTGATTCCGTCTCTCCTAGTCCGATGCTTCCACTTATCTGAGGACCACCTCGCTGATCCGGAATTCTCGGTGGAGCACCCGTCCAATCGGGCAACTGTTTAACAGGCTTAGGTTTGGGCTTTGGCTTGGGCTTGTCCTTCTTCTTGCTCTTCTCCGGAGGCTTTGACTCGGGCTCATCGGGTTTTGCTTCAACCAGTGGGCCACCTTTCTCTTCACCCTTGTTGTCCCCTTTCCCCCCTAGTTCGATCGAGCCTCCTCCCGGTTCTGGTGCTTCTTCGTCCATCATCGGGTGGTTCTCAACTTCAAGAAAATAACCATCAAATAGTAACCAGCGTAATGACTATCAGTGCTCGTGAGACGGGATCTCGTGGCTTGCATGACCTGCTGCAAGCAATCAAACGTACCAGCATGCCTACTACCACGTGGTGGCGCGTGCTGATGCATCTCGCACTGAAGGGCAACGTAAGCAACTAAATCTGGTGTGATTGATGAATCACCAAACTTTGTGAGATCTGAAACTGCTTTTGATTTAAACTAGCGCGTAGGCGGTCATATGTATGAGTATTACAGTCACAAAATTACTTTCAAAATTTATCTGGAGTTCTACCTGGCACGTGGTACGGGAGTCGCACATTGTCCCAGGGATTCTTGTAGGCGTATACTGCAAGGAAAAGAAAAATACTGTGTCATAATAAAAACAATAACTGCTTGCAATAAGGAAAGCCACTAATTCATTATATAAGCGTGAAAGTCAAGATAAATATTTGCCTGCTATGTAACCTTAAAATCATCTGATCTGGTAGACTTATATCTGGGTCTTGTGCTGAAGCGTTTCCACGCGGTTTCTTCTGCTCCTCTGAGTAAAGTGCGTTCCACATGTTCGAAAAAACCACAAACAATATAGTGCATTTCTTATCACTCACGGCGATTGAGAATCGGTAACTGCTTGCATTCACGATAGCGGGCCTACGAGGAAAGTCCAAAACTGAAACTCTTCATATTTAGGAATGGACCACTTACAGTCGTATCCGGAATGATAATGTGGGTGTCCGTGCTGATGCAGCAAGTGTTCGTCAAGATGATCCATGAGACCGCCATGTTGTCCTCTCATATCTTCTTCGAGGTGGTGATACCTCTGCATCAGGGAGTCGATATGTGCATGGTACTCTTCTGGCGACATTTCATCGTGGTGATGCATCTGATTAAAGGAAATGATCCACATTTCCAATTCCCACAATCATAACAAAAAACCGATAAATTATCAACCCAATTTTTTTTTTCAAACGCTGACGCGTTATTCGCTCACTAATCTTAATTCCTGTTCACGCTGTCAACTAGTTTCAAGACATTTGTGGCAAATCAAATGCGCTAATGGCAAATTGAAAAGCTTATTATGGCTGTCAGTGCAAAGTTTAGCAGCTTCACACAGTTTGTGACTGCCGCATAAGAATTAGTACCATGTATTAGGTACCATTAGCAATAGGTATCATTATATTTTCATTTTACTTCACGTAGCCACATATCAGACAAGTGTTCTGAACCAGTCGCTCTCTTAGCAGATATGTCAGGTCAGCGTAGTCCGCGCTACCAACATAGAAGTTTAGGTTCTGTCCAAGGTTGATCGCGCCTGCAGAAGATGTGGTAAGTAGTTCTCAATTCTTCGTTTAGAGGTTTTATAGTCAATCGCCGGAATGATTCGCTGCGGAGCCCGATCTCTGCTATGCACTCTCAGTAGTTTTTGCATTTTTTTCGTATTGTCCTGACGGCACCGACAATCGACAAGTTGAGAAACGAGACACTTCCTTGCGTCCAAGTGTGGGTCATTCCTCTGGACACTTTTCCAGAGATTCCGATCAAAGCGCACGGTTAGTTCAATCATGAAAAGACTATCTTCTCGTACAGCTATCAGATCAGGACATAGCTGGTCATCTGATAAAATGGACGTTAATGCGAACTCTGATTTGGTCAGATCTGAGTACATCTGCAGGTTCTTAATGGCAGCTACGGCCCTAGCGAAGTTTATGTCGAGATGGAAGTACATGCTTGTCCTACTCATCTTATAATGGTAGCATTGCCCCCTGTGTTAGCTTCACACTGTTTTTAATGAAAGCCTCAAGGTGCACCTCGTCAAAGACTGGACAAGTGCAAGCAATCAACAAATGGACTCGCATCAATAGCTTATCCAACATAATTTGTCGTTTTGACATCAGAGCTCGATAGCGTGCGTATGCACTTCTTGCGAGGCGAGTGTAGAAAGTCAAATAATAATGATAATAATAATAATAATAATAATAATAATAATAATAATAATAATAATAATAATAATAATAATAAT
>QQSS02191749.1:0-13066 GCA_003687565.2 Craspedacusta sowerbii
TGGTTGGTTGGTTGGTTGGTTGGTTGGTTGGTTGGTTGGTTGGTTGGTTGGTTGGTTGGTTGGTTAGTTGGTTGGTTGGTTGGTTGGTTGTTCCATTCGTGTACGCTAGATGATTGTTGATTTCCATCCCTGTCAATTTGCTCTTCTCAAACTCACTCTGATGTTTTTCAGTTGTCTGATAAATCCTAGTAGGTCACGTAGAGAATATTAGAATAATGCACTATCAGCTCAGATCCTTTTGCGTTTGTTGTCAGTTTTTCTATACCTCTTTCATATTCCTGTCTTGTAAGCTTCATCTATTTTGAAGGATAATTCATCACCTCTATTTCGAAGCTTGTCGAGCTGTTGTGTTTGCATCCAGATTGTCACTATCCAAACTCCGAAGAGCTTTCTTAGCAAAGATGTTCGTGGTACTACTTTATGTTCTATGTTTCCTCTCCTTGTCGAGAGCTATCTTGTCCCTTGGCAAGACAGCTTTAAATGATTTATTTCAAGCAGATTTGTATAAAGAATTTTACTGTTGTCTCCTAATTCATTAGCCGACATAATTCCTCCAATAAGGGTACAAAGTTACAAGAGAATCAAGAGCTGCCTCTTGGTAAACAAAATCAGGCTCAAAGAACGGCTCAGTGGGCAGCATGTTTAATGAGAGTCAGACTATGTTTAGACATACAATATTTAAGCAAAAAATACACGAGCAAACTCATCGTTTCTTTTGCGACAACAAGCCAGTTCTGATCAAAGCTGCGTAACAAAAGCTTGGAAATATTTAAGTGAGAAAACACTTCGAAACAAGGGAAGATGAAGGAAATTTTAATATAGACGCACACTCATCTAGATGTCCCTGAGACCTGGCCCTTTCAAAACTAAAACAAGACAAGTTACTTTCTCTGCAAGAAGTTTGAGATGAATAACTCGAAAAGCTTGGAACGCCCTGACAAAGCACATCATGATACATTCATTTCCATATTTCTTCATGACCTTATGCACAATCAGCATGCTCACTAACTTAAGGTGCAGTTGGATAGGAAAAGTGGAGGTTGTTTCAGCTTCACATTCAGGAATGCTCCTTATAATGCCTGCTTCTGCATGATTTGGCTCATTGTTTGCTTAGTTTAAAGACGGTCGACGAAGGAACTGAAGTGTTACAAAAGTCATTAGCTTTATTCTTTCCTATGAAGATTTATTAATCAGGGTCATAATTTCTACTCGGAAACTCGATGGTGAGTACAAGCCGTCCGAGGGATCGAGAACGCGCAGTCGGTTAGGGTCCCTATATAATGACTACATAAATATATGCAATATGTAAAATAAAAGCTACGAGCTCGACGGGTGTAGGGTCACTATATAATAATCATTATATAGGAACCCTACAGTCGGCGAGTTGCCAGACTGATCGAGTTCATCAATCTTTGCCAGAAATTCTCAGTCAGGCCTGCGTTTGCAAAGCCTCTCATAACAACACTGAGAAATTGGTCAAGTATGGGAAGTTCTAAGTAGAGCGCCCCTCAAAGAAGAAGTTTAACAAAGGCAAATTGCTGCTGCTCGAGATCTGAAACGATTCGACAGGTATCTTCCACAAGACCCAGGAACTCTGGTCTAACTTTCACTGTCTGTCATGCTTGAACACTATCTACAAACTCCATAGAAGCCTTAGAGAAGAACATCGAAAGAGTTTTGGGAGTCATTTAGAGCAAACTTGGCGAAGAAAGTTGGAAATTAATCTGCCAATTGATCAGCTGCTTTTTCTCGCAAAGCACCGCTTTGCCAGCATTTTTTTCGAGCTTTAGTACTTGATCCTAAAGATAAAGAGGTCACTGATGACAAGCGACTTCAATGAAGTTCTGTGCTCTGACATATGTTGATTATATAAGAAGCAAGCTCCCACGTACTCAACCTGCTCCATCCTTACAAAGGCAGACTGACCTCGCAATCCCAGAACCGAACAAGAAATCTGGCGTTTTCATCATGCATGAGTGCGGCGCGCTTCTAGCGTCACCATAAGCAGTAAGTCAACAAAGATTGACGAGGAAAGGTTGAAAACGCGTTGCCATCCAGCCCCAAAGGTAACCTGCTACTTCTATAAGCAGATCGGAACCTCAGAGAGCCAGGAATAATAAACACGAATTCGAAGAAACTTTTGTGAATCTGGTTCTCCAGAAGCAGTAGGCATCTCTAGCACTTTCGTTGCCAGCAGAAGACTTGCAAAAGGGAGATAGCTCTGGAATCAGGGACCCCCTAAAGTCTCTGCAGCTGGTCCATGGAACGTTAAGTCGGCAAAATGACCAAACAACTTGTTAAGAAAGCTACTATTGCATGAGGACATGATTCGAAAAATAATTGAATTTGTTGCTCCTGAGCTAGCAGTAAATGTTGTCAAGTCACGTGCAACATTCGATTTGTTTTCTCTTGTTTTGTAGCTATTCGCCATCGAAAATATTACAAACATAGGATAATACCCTTCGTAATGCATACAAATAGGGCAGTTGCTATAAGTCCAGTTTACTTGCTTCCGTGCATGGATCACCTAGAAGACCGTGGGTCTTTTCATGGGGCACCATTAGCAGAGTTCATACTCTATGTGGACTTTTCTTAAGGGGCTTCATGAAGTCAGTGTTAATAGCGTAGACTAATGAAGGAGAGATGCCAAGCTTATGAGGCAAAGGTGACTTCGGCAGTTAACCTGAAGTGGCGTACCATTGCTTCTAAAGAGTATGGGTAATGGTTCCCGTCAATGCTAAGCAGGAGAAGGGCGTTTAGGTTTACGAGCATTGCTTAACTCGCAATCGCTATGAAGTAGGGCAACAGTTAAACATCTTTATGTGGAAGAATCTCCACGCAAAGAAGACAAGCTTCCCAAAGTTTGAGAATCCTGTAGGGATGACACCTGAACAATAATTCGACGTGAGACTGCCGCAAAACAACTCCTTGCGGCTCTTTATCGTCTCCATTAGTCGTTTTCGTTCGCAGCACAAGTGGAGCAGAACAACCGTATGTCATTCTGAGGGGGTTGGATTAATAAGGCGATTCGGCTACTAAATAGACTTCCAAATTGCTACGATTTCCCGATACATAAAGGTTCTAGATCATGTCCATGCTGCAGAAGTTTCTTTACATTTTCACCCGGACGTCGAACATTTAAAATCAACGTTTTTAAAGCTAGTCCACCCGCAAACCTTATCTGACCGAGCCCAGCAAGTTGAACAAAGACATGAACCGTTATTTTCTACAAAGACAACAAGTGCCTGTCATCTTTAACACCGCTTATAAGACCTGGCATGTAAAAGAACGAATAACAATGTACGGCATACGACAGAGTTACAATACGTAGGCCTCGCTCGAGGTTAGAGTTGAATGATAGTTCCAGAAGGGACAGAAAGTATTCAAAATTAGGGTATTCATTTTCATTGCCGAGAAAAAACGAATAAAGTAGTAGTAGTAGTAGTAGTAGTAGTAGTAGTAGTACAACAACAACAACAACAACAACAACAACTACTACTACTACTACTACTACTACTACTACTACTACTACTACTACTACTACTACTACTAATACTAATACTAATACTACTGCAAATACTAATACTTATACTTCTTCTTCTACTTCTACTACTTCTCCACAATAGCAACACTATTCTAACCTTGGGCCTCAACAATGGGATGACATTTGTAACTATGCCCTTTAACCCCTGTGCCATGGACCAGACCCGTAGACATGGGTGGTGACCGCAGACTGCCAGAGCGAGTCGGAACGTCTGCGTGGTGACCGCCTCAGTTCAATCGTTCCGTAAGAGATTGGAGCTGTGAAACGTTCGCACAAACGAAAATGTTTCTTTCGATGTGGTTTCGCTGAACGGAAATCTACTTCTTTTGTAGTGACTGCGCTAATTTTTGTGAAGTTAGAAGTTCAAACTTTCCTAGAGAGGAGTACGGCTTGGCCCTATTCGATAGCACTGTTTTCTTCATTTTAAGCTACTGGAACGGACTACGTACCCACTACATACAGAATGCATGCGTATCTTATCATCATACTCAGACGACAATCACTCTTTGCGCATATCCGCATCACTCCGTTGATGTTGCCGTAGCTGCGTTACGGCATCCCGACGTTTGTTGTGGCCTGCTCTGTCGATTTTTGTTTTTATGTATGTTAGTATGGCTGGCTTTTGAATGTGTGTATGCAAGGGCACTGTTTGCAAAATTAAAATCTGAGTTGACCTTTTGATTTTTACTATTGTTTGATTGCTTTCAACTTGCAAGCACCTAGTAGCTGCCATAAGGCATTGTGCCATTGTTTTGAAAAATCAGTTGGTCTGACTTGCTTGTTGTAAACAACTTGGAAATCGCTTTTTCAACTATATTTGAAAATTACCGTTGCGAAGTATTGCATTCAGGTGAAATTTGTGGTGCATTGCATCAAGTCATGACAACTGACATTGAGCTTGTTATGTAAACTAGAGTAATAGTTGTTTTAGTATAATGTTGTACTATTGCTTTCAGGCATTTTTTTTTTTGTGTTGTAAAATGCTTTTTCTATTGAGCTGCCTTATTTTTTATTTATGTGTACCTTTTTTGTGCATTAGCGATCTTGACTCGGGTAGATTGAAGATGCCCGTAACATGGGAAGATTGTGTCAGTGCACAAAAAAGAATTGTCCAATTTGTAGAGCGTACCCCGGTGATAACCAATGCTCAGTTAGACCATCGGAGCAGAAGAAATGTCTCTCTTAAGTGTGAGAATTTCCAGAAGTCAGGTGGATTCAAGTATAGAGGTGCAATTAATGCTGTGCTCAAGCTAAAAGAGAACATTGGAAATAAGAAAATTTCTCATGTGGTATCACATAGCACTGGTAATTTTGCCCATGCATTAGCCTTGGCAGCTATGGAAAACAAGTTGCAGTGCACTGTAGTTATGCCGGTAACCACTCTGGAGAGAAAGAGAAAAGATGCTGAAATTGAATATAAGGCAAAAGTGGTCCTATGTAATGAAAACACTGAAGAATCTCGAGAGCAGAAAACTAAAGAAGTTCTTCGTGATTTAGGTCCAGAAGCATACTTCATTCCCCCATCGAATGATTTTGATGTTATTGCCGGACATGCTACCTGTGTGATTGAATTTCTGGAAGATCGGCCTCAGCTAAATGCAATTCTTTGTGCTGTGGGTGGAGGAGGAATGCTTGCTGCTTGTTGCCTCGCTGCCAAACACATCAAACCAGGTATTAAAGTGTATGGTGCTGAGCCAAAGAATGCTGATAGTTGTGCCCAATCTTTTGCAGCTCGTAAGCGTGTCACTTTGAAGCCTCAGCGTCGTGCTTCAGTTGCTGATAGCTTGATGGTTAACATAGGAGAGCTGACATGGCCTATTATCAAAGACAATGTAGAGGACATTATCACTGTGTCAGAGGATGAGATCATAAATGCCATGAAGTTTGCCTTTGAAAAAATGAAGTTGATCGTTGAGCCTACCACAGCCGTTGGGATTGCTGCCCTGTTGTCTGACAAGTTCATGAGTCTTGATTTCTTTGAAGTCGAGAATGTAGGTGTTATTTTGTGTGGTGGCAACGCTGATTTGGAAGACCTGCCCTGGCTTCGATCAAAGTAGATATGACTTAAGTTTTTGCTGCGGAGTGCATTATGTTGCTAGAAGTGGCCTTAACGTTGTTTAGTATTTGTATGCGTAGTTTAAAGTGTATGCATCTGTGTTTTTTGCCTTTGCCTTTATAGACCTACATTAGGTAATTTAGCAAAATGCTAGTGTTTTGAAAACTAGCCTGGTAGTTTTACAGCATAAGTATAGTGAGTTTGTAGTTTTGTGGTCTTCATGAGCATAGTGACTTTTCTTTCTTTTATTGTTCATTTAGTGTTTTTGCTAATTCATTTAGAAGGCATCCTGAGCCATTTATAGCTAAAATGGACACGCTTTGCATTTTTCTAATATTCTGAAGCTTTCAAATATTCTTATTATTATTGTTCTCTTTTATTTTGCAATGCTGAAATTTTTGCCTGACAAAGTGTTTTTTATTTTTATGGGATGCAAGCTCCTTTACATATGCACTGCGCTAGTGGTACTTGAAGAGTTTTTGTTGTCTTACTTGAGCCTTTTAAAATAATCTTTCTTTCCTGCTCTAACTTAAGTTTTATGTAGATAGTGGTGTACAGGCTTGTGTCTTATGATTTGATTAGAAAAGTTGTGAGCCGCTAGGGGTGGCAGTAAGAAATTCCTTCCTAGTATCCTATGTGGTATCCTACGTGATATGACTATGTGCCCTTATCTCTTCTTCGACCCTGGGACAGAATGTGTCACCAGTCCTTAAATATGTTGATGAGATTTGATCAAACCCTCAATACATTAATCTTATCCCACTATCCCCATGCAGCAAAATCAGTCTGCCATTTCCCCCTAGAGAAGCTCGGTTTGATTTATTAAGGGATATATGAGAGTGATTGACGTTGCCAGTTTTTATATTGATTAGGATATCTTTTTTTGCAAATGTTTTGATTTTCAGTTGCAATTAACTTTGTAGTATTCTGTGTATTTATGACGAATAATTTTACAATCTTTTTGATGCTCCTAAATAAATATTTTACCTTTTGCAGATGCTCGTTTTCAAGTTTTCGTTGCCAGTGTTTGTTTTTTTCGTGGTCTTTCCTTATCCTTGGACTGCTGATTTCAAGTTAAGTCCTGCACCAGAATGTACTGTAAGGTGTAAGCCTAGGATTCCTTATGCTAATCCCCATTCGTTTTATTTGGCTTGCCTGTGACGTCCTGCATTATAGCATTTCGTACTCCAGGAAGCCTGTAATTTTTCAGCTTACTGCCCTACAAGAAAGCGAAGGAACAATATCTCCTGAAATGGAAATCCAGATCGGAGGATTCAAAGCTGACCTAGGGATTAGGTTTTGCTTTTCTTGGGATGGACATGGTCTTGAGCTCTTAACAGGATAAAGTTCGGATTAAGTCAGGAATTCAAAAGAACCTATCAGTCGGAATTTACCAACTGTTAGGGCTGCGACTGAATTGCTTTGAAATAATGGCAAAGGTTTAGCGCCTGGCATTAGGCGTTCCAACAACAGCATGTGCAAATTTTGAGTTTGGCCATCTAGTCTAAGGGGCCCAGTCAGCGACTGTGAAAATATTAATCAAGCGTAGGTTCATTAACTGTAAAGTAGCAGCGAGAGATAACGATTGCCGGAATAATTTTGGAGGTTGTGATAATCCATCCCTAAATGAAGGCAAAGCATTTATTGAGATCGCCTTCGCAAATAATTCCGTTTATAACTTCCTTCACGACAGAGCGCGCAGTTTCATGGCGCCTAATTGTGATTTCACGTCGTCAGTTACTGCTAGTACCACGTTTCGTTCAGGTAAGATTGTTACAAAATCCTTGTCGGTTAGCCTTTAAAACTAAAAAAAGTGTGTGCAAAGTTACTCTTTGTTCAAACATGTCCCACTTACATTTAACGATTACGCAACTCTATCTGAAACATATGTGCAAGTTATAAAAGAAACAGTAAGTAGGTCTGCAGGTCTATAGCCAGTCCATTCAATGGGGTAGGTGTCCCTTTTTTTATTTAAAAAAAATCGAGTTCTTTTGCAGTTTGCTTCCTTCTATTATATTTATTTCGAGGTTCAAATTACCTCCATTTGGAGAGCCCATCAAGTGAGGGAGGTTCCTTCGTGACCTGCAGCGTCGTTCTGACCTATGGGCTTGCGTAATGTCCCGCAACCTGCTAACAACTGGCTAGTGTTAATATAGCAGCAAAGTTTGCTTGTGAGGGTTACTATTTCGAGGTGCCTAGCAACCATTAGTGCTTCTGTAATCTGCATCGTTGCTCATTAAGCACTTGCTGAGTTGTCGTTCGTCGAAAAGAATTTGCTGGACTTCTTGAACAAGCTCTGGTTTCTGTTGAGTGAGGGTATTTTCTCTCGCTTCCTTGAATTTTCGGATAGATGAACTCGCTTATGTCCTACATAAAGGCGAATGCGTTCGAGCGAGATTTTCGAACGCGATTTTCGAACGCCTTGTTCTAGCGATTGCGATGAATATACGTTTACTCCAAAGAAATGAGTCCCGCGCAACGATGACCATTCCTTAGCTTGTTTTGTTTTTGTGCTTGAAATTTTTCCTAACTATGCGATAATCTGAAGCGTAATTTTGCCAAGTTCCGCGACAATCTCGATTATCCTTTGTTTGGATTTTTCACCGAATTCTCCGGCTGAAGATTGCGGGATACGCAAGCATCTAAATCTGGATGAGCTTGTGATAACACAGACACGGTTAGAGTTCCAAGCAGTTCAACTGAGCAAATTGACAGTTGGAGTCCGATCGAAATATTTCACCGTGCTACATCCCACTATTCCTACTGAGAATTGATCCCACGTGGTAGTCCCATCCGCGCGTCTACCTAGGTTTATTTTTAAACACCCACCTGCTCTGATTAACCTGCTTAAGGATGTCTACCTGCAATGGCACAGTGGCAGATGCATATCCCATGCTATCATGGACTTGTTTCGCAGTTTTTATGCCTTGATCTATTGCGACGAACGTAGCTTATAAATCCTTGGTAGAATTTTCTGAACGTATTTTCAGGCGCGACTTTCTGCTGAGGAAGGCGCAAAATAAATAAATAAATAAATAACAGATAAAATGATTTGCTAAAATTTTCCATTTTTGTTTTGAAACCAATTTTTTAAAAATCTTCCACCCTTCGGAAAGTGAAGGACTATAAAGCATCTCAAACATAATGAAATATATGAAATATATAGAGTTGAGCATACCGGAGGAAGGAATATCGCTGCAAACGCAGGCTCCAAAATATTGCACCTTCATTTTCAGTTTATGAAGGATTCCATGAAAGGCTAGGTTAAGAAAACCGACAAGCTACCTCAGCAATTAGCTACTGTTGACCTGGTATGACGTGTTCGCTGACGCCATGAGGCGCTTCTCCCATGCTCTGCCAGAACAACCATCATCGACAACAACAACAACAGAAACAACAACAACAAAAACAACAACAAGCATATACTTCCCAAATGGCAGCAATTTATTCATGCACATTTTACTGGAGAGATCTTCATACCAAGGCTAGATATGTTAAATTAAACCTTATATGTCATAGAAGAAGTATATTGAACTAAAATAACTTGCATTGAACTAAAATAACTTAAACACCAAAGATTTAAATAAATTGTGAAAAAAATCACTAAAATGTTTTCATCACTAAAATTATCAGATAATCACTAAACTGTGTGGATCAAGCATTGTTATCAATTCTATTAGAGCGTTTCTGTTGGTACTAACGACTAGCAAATACCGTACAACTATCGCCCAGTTACCATTGTCATGACTATCATTTGGTTAAAGATACGCGAGTCGGTGATCGGCACAGATCAGTGGCCATATTTAACGGTGATAATTTTAGGGACGAAGTTTTTTGTGACTGTCACTTCTGCTGTTCCTGTGAAGCGAGCATGGATGCAACTCATCATTTTCCAATCGTACGCAAGCAAGTATCTGTTGAGTTCGATTAAAATCCTTAAGTTTAGGTACTTGCAGGTACGAAAACAGTTTTGAGCCTGGTTCTTTGAAATCAGAAAATGTGATTAGTCTTACCACTCGTTTTTGAATGCGATAAAGCCTTTGCAGTTTAAGTTAGCTGAAAAAAAAAACACACTAGGGAACCATGTTTCAAATGTTAATGAAGCAGAGAGTTAAGTGAGTCTGTTAGATATTGAAGGACGCTAAGTGCCGTTCTTTTGATGATCAAGATAAATGTTGTTGCTGTTACTGTTGTTGTTTTGACAGTAAAGTTCCTATTTAAGCAAGCTTCTTAGCTAGTTCTGTATTGTGCGGTTTCCACGTTAAAGAAGAGTCAATTATAGTATGCCCAAGTATTCCACTTTGTCCGAAAAATATCTGTGCACCTCCAAGGGAAATAACGAGCCTGAATTCTTTTTTGAATTGGTTAGAATAATACAAGGTCCGTTTTCTTAGCATTTGAGGAAAAGAGATTGCTTAGTTCTTTAGCTAAATACTTTTCAATGACTGATTAGGATATTGGTGTCATCTACAAGGTGATGAGCTACAGAAGCTAAAAGGCAGTTTAGCAAGTCATTTATATTGAACAAAAAGAGCAGTAGGCCTAGCACAGAGTCTTGTGGAACCCCACTTTCAGTGTCTTCGGTTGTAGAGGGATCTAAATCAATCGCAACAAGATTTTAACGGTCTTCAAGAACGGACGAGACCCAGTCATTGATCATCATTGAGGATTCTTTTCTAAGAAGAATGTTATGATTAACAGGGGCGAATGCTATTCGCAGATCGATGAAAACTCCGCAGGTAAAATTTCCCTTATCGAGTTTTCGTTTTAGTCGCTCTACTAGGTTAAGAACAGCAAAATTTGTGGCGTGGTTTTAGTTTGAAAGGCGAGTTTTAAATTGTAGATTACTTGTTTGTAGTTCTTAAGGCACGCGAACAGGCGATAATACATAACTTTCTCAAATATTTCGTTTATGTTTGAAATGAGTGACATTGGGCGATTGATAAAACGTGAGTCAGTGGAACTTAAGTATGCACAGTATTCATGCCACATTCATAAAGGGTCAAATGAAACTTGAGCAGACGATTGATATATTATGTACGACAAGGGCTGCGAAATCAAGCGGCTCGATATTATAAGTTGCATCTTAACGTCCATGCAAGTGCTATTAGGAATATCGACGCTACTGTTTATACCAGTTGCCTCAGTTATACGAATTTTGGAGATGGAAATGACTGCAAAATTATATTTTATCAGTGACAGCAATATTGATACATCTTCGTGATCTTTAGCTAACGATGCTATATTTGTACGTGAAAAACCAATAAAAGTTTCGTCCTCAATTTGATTTTCCTTTTTCGAGCTGTTCTTGCAAGTAGATGCCATCAACGTCAGTAAGACTTTGGATGAACTTGAAGAGCACTACCCTGATACGAGTAGACTTCTCTGCACTGATATGAAGTTCAGGTGCCACACATTGCTTCTTACAGCTTCCTAAGTCTTAAGTGTCCTCCAATCCCTTGCTTGTTAAGTGTCACCCTCACCTTAACATGTCCCAATGGAATTGATGTTGAAAGCTATAGATATACTAAATTTCTGCTACCGCAAAGCTTGCATTGGCTGATGAGAAAGAGCAAAATTTGTGAATGTGTTCACTGCGAGTGCTTTCGACGTGGTTCTTTTGTTGCTGGGGATAAGGCAGGATGGTCAGTTCATAGATCGCCAGCGGACAGCAAATGAAGCCAGTCGGCGATGTTGGTTGAGCCTCTCAAGGAGCTTAAGAGGTCTTGACGTGCTCACAAAAATCAGCTCGAACGACCCGTCCAAAGATCGTGAAACTGTCATCGCACTGTCCCCTGTTACCAGAAGACACTCTTCGAGAAGACCTTCCCAGCAGACGACGAAGTCGTATTTTTGCTGTTCCGGTCGTATAGAAGATTCGCCTAGCCGCAAAAAATAGTCACACGCCCTGCTTTCGGTGTATCCCAACGCGGTCCTACGGTCGTGCCCCTTCTTACACTTGCATTGTGCGGCGGCTCTAGATGCATTATTTTAGCAACATTTGCATAATTTCAACAACAACAACAACAACAACAACAAGAATTTATTTCCTCAATAAGTTCATAACAAAAGAAAGAGTACAAAACGCGATTTATTAGGCTAGAATGTTCGGTGAACTATTATGGGTTACACAATTATCTAGGGGAGGGCATCCTCATAGCCGGAGCTAATCAGATCGAGATTGACACCCTGTCGTGAGCTCCATTCTGATTCTACCCATGTAGGATAAAATAAAAAACCAGCGATGAGAGACACATAATTGCAGACAGACGTCAATTCCCATAACCTACGAAAATGCCTCAGAGAAAAGTAAATTTCATAATTACACTAGGATTATTGTGATTGTGATGTGTTAATCTATGAAATGAACTATACAGGCCTCCTTATAGTAGGTGGATGTAAAGACAGAGTGTTTTATACTTACACAAAAACCGAAAATAGTCGGGAGGGCATAATTGGTGAGATACTAAGAGCAATTTCTTTTAGAAGATTGAGACTTGCTTGCTGCAAGCCTGCCGCGGAAATTCAAGATTCCAAGTGAGTGCATGGTATACCTATTTGCGAAGAACTTTGCGTAGAGTGTGTAACATATTTCAATTAAAGGCAAATTCGGCGGCGAAGTCCTTTCGCGAAGGTTGAGAAGGGATTTGAACTTCTAACGTCGAATCATCACAGAGGAGACCTGGATTCGTCAGCAATATAAGATAGATACCCAAGGTAACCGCGTTTCAACAACTGCGTGCATAAACTTTCTACTACCAATGTGGTTTAGTGACTATTCTGCGAGTACAAAGTCAGAATATTGGACGACTGAATCTGCTTTTTCAGTTACGGCCGAAACAGAAACTTTAACCGAAACTGCAAGCCGTAACCGTAACTTTCACCGTAACTGCTGACTCGATTGCGGCCTTAACCGATACCGAAACCGAAGTTCGGTCGACCTCTAAGCCGGATTTTTCGTACCAAATCGCTAATAGAAGCAATCGCCAGTGATGACAGTCGAAAGAAAGACGTTGCTTCACAGCATGCACGTTGATTTTTTCATGTCGACCAACCCCTTTGTTCCTACACGCGGCCTCTTCAAGACATCCTAAATACCGCTAATAAAATACCAGTACATACAGTAAGTACAGAAGATTTCTGAGCATTTCTTACGCCTAACTCTAACGCCTAACTACCCTCTGCTTTCGGAAGTTTATCCTTGTCCATGTCATTAGACAATCAACGACTAGGAAGAGCTCAGCGGATTAGCACCAAAAAAAAACAGATTCCAAAGAAATATCGGTCTAATCTGAATCTAATCCAGCAATCACTGGGCTGCAAGTCTCTTGGTTCTGCTAGGTGACATAAGAGTAAGCGAAGACAATATCGCCAAAGCGTTTCATATTTTAAATTTTCCCAAAGTACTTGCATGCCTCAGCTTAGTAATTTTCTGCTACAGATAAGCACATATATATATATATATA
>QQSS02191760.1:1439-13062 GCA_003687565.2 Craspedacusta sowerbii
CTTTTTGCAGATGAAGCATCTCTTTTGCGACGGTAACTCATATCCAGATAGCTCAACAGTTGCTACATGATGACTTCACCATAATAGCGGATTGGGCTAACCAATAAACGTTTTAATTCAATCCAGATGTGTCTCAGCGAAACTCTGGTGTGCATTTAGCACTCATCTCTTAATGGTTTTCCCGTTTATTAGCCAGACATCAAATACAACTATGTATAAGTTTGCAAGGCTATAATGAAAGACAAAAAGCAAATTGCGATTTCACAATTCTTCTTTAAAATTGCCAGCACTAACGCCTCGATCACTAACACAAGCCGTACGTCCTCACAACTATGGGACTGCCTTATATCACAAGCAAAGGCAGGGTCTTAATGCACCACCTGGAAACTGTACAGTACCAAGCCGCTTTGGTTGTATCTGGCTGCTGTTCAAGGTACCAATCAGGAAAAATAATATGAAGAATTTGGCTGGGAGAGTTTGGCACAGCGTGTATGGCACGGACGCCGCTGGTACTTCTGTAAGAGACCTTAAGGTCCTATCCATAAGCAACATTTAACGTGCGAATACATTGCAGAGCATATCACTGAGAAACCGCCCTCCAACCGCAGGTGTGCGATGAGATGAACCAGATGCAGATGTCACCTCCAACTCGGACGACAAGATATGCGATACATTCTTCTCGCTTTGTAGGGCGAAGTTGGAGAAACTCGACACAACGTCCAATCTCGATTCAACATCCAATCTTTCCTAAACTCATTACTGGGTTTCATTTGACCGACAAAGCACTCTTACTTTGGCTTTAATAAACAAGGAAGGCATCATCTCATTATTAACCAAACTTTGCGTCTGGTTTAGTGGCCTTTACGAAAATCTATGATCAACGCTGGGAAGTGTAACTATTTCTTGTGTGGCACTACGAGCGTCGGATCCTTCCTCAGGAATAAAGATTTTCCATACTTTCACTATGTCAACTAAAGAAACCTATTGCCCCATGGTAGCAATTTTACCATGCATCAACTAACAGCGCTTGAAAAACGCAACAGCTCTTGATTTCTTGAGAGTGCCGTTTTAAATTGAACAAATCTATAAGGATGAACAAATATATAAGGATGCTCTGGCTGGTCCAAATACTTCAATCAATCAATCAATCAATATCAATAGGTGCCTCAACACGTCTCCACCTATAGAATTGCTCGTCTCTACCTGCACCCAGTGTTAACTTTTATCATAGAAGGTGCATATTGTCGCTTTTTTTTATTGGTTTGTTTTGGTTTATATATATATAAGGTAGTGAGCGCGTACATTCATAATTAGAGGAAGGGCTCTTTCCCGGTTACCGGGCATCTAGACGCTAAGCTCGGCTTAATGTTGTTGGTTAAGATATGGTGTTGCGCGTATCCTTTACCCTGTTCCTGAACCCTATTCCGCTGTTGTAGTTTATATCAGAAGCTTGTTCGATTTCTTAAGTCTTGGAAATTTTCTTAGCACAGGCGTAGTTATTTATGTTGATTATGTCGGGCTCAATAAAATTGCTTACGTGAGTATTTGATAGACGGACAGCCTCAGTATAGTTGCTAGCCAACATGAAGTGGATCTTGCTGGTGCTATCCCTTGGTAAGTCTTGTGTTTTAAAATGCTTTCTCTTTCAAAAATTCATGTATTGTCGAAATTTGATTTTGTGACTTATCAATGTTGTGGGGGACTACTTTCTGGCAAGATGACCGTGCTGACATCAAAAGCTCAACTTATGTTGCAATTTAATAGTTAATAGTGCCCTGATTTTCTTGCCTGCTTGGTCGAGGGTTGGCCGTTAAATGGTGGGAGATTAAAAGCTTGAAGGCTGTATTAATTTGCTTTTAATCTCTCTTTTAGGCTGGATTGATTGTCAATACATTCCTACACGTTGTTTTACCAGTTATGCTGCCGAGGTAAAAGCCTATAAAAAATATGGTTGCATGGTCTCATTTACTGAGGAGCCATCAAAAACTACCACAGTTAAGATGGAGTATGAACATTGCAAGTCACCACCTTATGCACGTATACATAAGAAGACGGTCAGTATGTATGAAAGGAAGCCCAAGGAATTCCATCATTCATTCACAGAGAAAGAAAATGTTTACAGGTATGTTTCAGTTTCATTTAGTAGAAGATTCCAGTGTTTAGTGAGTTACCATATAATAGTAAATTTAGTGTGTGGGAAATAGAACTGCTTTATTAAAGCTTTATGATCATTTCAACTTGCAGAAAATTGTGCACTAAATGCAGAGTAGATGAAGCTTGTGAAGGTAGCTGTCTTGGGGGGGGGGTGTTTAATTGATGTAGTGGTGGCAAATCCCACATTAGTTCAAATCATATCCTCCTGGTCATTTTTTATTTTGCTTCGCCATAACCATTTTAAAAGATTTGTCATACGCTGGTTATTAGGTTTGGTGAGTTAATGTTTGACTTTTGTTAATTATTTCAGACACCAAGTTGGCAATGAACCAGTTGCCATGATTATAAACTTTACAAAGTCTGAAAATGCAGGGACTGTTTCTGTTGCGGTAAGTTTCCTGTATGGCATTTTTCTTCGTTTAAAATTAGGATATCTTGGGATTTCTTAAAATAATACACGGTTATTTACTTATTTTGCCTTCTCACTATATAGTTGCTGATTTGTACTGATTGTTTTTATGTTGTTGAGGGCTTATTGTTACTGTTGCTCTGGTTTTGATTATGCATTCCACAACTCAAGCTTTAGCTTGCAGTTTTGCTGGGCGTTTGAGCTTTTAAAGCAAGCTTAAGCTAAATTGAATTTTTAAAAGTTTTAAAAGACTTACTCAAGTATTGTAATTGCATATCTTCTGAATCTGTCTTTACCTTAGTGTTGTGCACACTAGCAATGGGCCTTTGCTGAGAAGATTGCAGTGCTTGCTCCTTTTATTCCCTGTGGCTTTGCAAGCGAGTACTGCAGATCAATTTGTATATGTGACAACTTCGTCCATTGTACTGTGAGCAAGCTTATGGATCAGTCATGTACAGTATGTTAATATCACAATGTTACAATGTAATTGCTTTTAATTATTACATGCGGACCTGCATGTTCTTGATTTTTATTTATCCCGTCTTTTTAGCTCTTCTTTCAAGATCAGTCACGGACATACGATTACTTGACAGGCATTTTTTCTGCAAGCAAAAGTGATTGTAAGTGGTTTGTAGGCTTAGGCTCTCTGAGCTTCTTGTATCATTTGAGGTTATGCACTCTTGCCATGATGTTTCTCTTCGCTTTGATGTGCTTCTAAAACCGTGCAGCATTTTTATCAGAATCTAGTTTGACTTGCAGCTTTTAGTTTGTTTTGGGCATTGTGTTTGTATATGGGATGAGAGTTTATCTTTTCTTTCAGCTTACTGGAAATGTAGCAGCAACGTTGAATATTTCATCTTTCCAGAGTAGTATTTTATCCACGATGAACTAGGCTTCACTTACATGTATGCCATCATGTTTTGCTTGTGGAATAAACAATGCTCTAAGCTAAGCGTTTTTGAGCATGACTCAAGTCAAAGAGAGAATGTCTTATTGGACAGAAGTTTCTAGAGAAACTTCTTTTCCAAAAGCAAAATGCTGGCAAGCAAGTGGTAGCATTGCAAATCCTAGAATGCTAGCGATTAAATAACTAAGTTCTAGCAAACTAAATACTAGCGAATAAATGCCAGCAAGCAAACGCTAGAGAATAACTTCCCAATAATATTCAGCATGAACAAGTAAATTGCTCTCCGTTTTTGGCACTAAAAAGCCCCGCTTTCCTTGCCTATCACCTTCCTTAAAATCATCGCAGTCAGGCCCACTGTCAATACCAGCAGTGATTCCAGGTGAAACGTTTGAAAACCCAGGTATGAACGTTGCATGTTTGTCCAAACGTTTCCAAGTTGTTCAAACGTTTCCATAACCTCGTGTGTGATGATTCGGACTTCTTTTAATAGTCTACATTGATCTGAGCAAAGCAGATTTCAAGCGATGGCAAGTTTGGTTTTCTTCTGCTATGAATCCTGGGCAACTGCTTATTGCAGCCCTATTCAAATTAGGCACACGAATCTTTCTCTAATTGCTTGAGCTACGCATTCCAGCCGATTCTGCAATAGCCAAGTTAATTCAGATGCGTTTACAAGTGGTATGTTTCAAGTAGTAGTAATTTGTTTTCTCTATTTATGCATTCAATGCGCAAATCTGTTTTCCATTGGTGGGAGCTTTCAGTTCAGAAAGTTGGTTGGTTTTTGCTGATGTTTGACTTCTTGATGTTTAATGAGGCCGTCTGTTGGGTTTGACGTTGTGGAGCCAGTCATGAAATCATCGTCGTTCACTCAATGTGGTTCCCAGTCCACAAGTACGCAAACCTTACTCCTTTCAATGGTCTGCTATCGAATTTTTTTCGAATGTATTCCCTGTTTAGCTGTGATGTTGGAGTTGTTCGTAACCCTGAAATGAAATGTTCCACGTTGCACAGATAGCGAGTCGGGTCGTATAAGGGTGGATTTCTTGCTTGCTGATAAGCCAGGCGCCCCCCAGCTTTTAGAACCGATGCAGAAGTGAAAAAGGGAGTTTTTCTTCGACTCTTGCTAGGTCATTCGTACAAATAGTCTGCAAAAACGTGACGAGGTTGTTTTGGATTAAAATAGCAGCACGAATTCGAGCTTATTCTCAAGGGCTTCTAACTTTCCTGTTGTTTTCGGTGATGCAATTATTCTAGTGGACGGGTGTTCGTGTGGAGTTTGAGCCACACTTTTGTTAAGGACTGATTGACTGATTGATGATCGACCTATAGGTGGATTGATGGGCGGGTAGTGTTTTAGGTACATAGATACATCATGGATGCCTGCGATAGTGGCCTTAAATTGTTTGCTGACGTTTAGTTGTTGACGTGTAAGTATATGCGGCTGTGTCGACTCAATTTGCGGTCGACAGAACGTTTTGCGTTATAGTTTTTTTTAAGCCTTCCGCTTGGTGATAAACCTATGCAGGTTTTTCACCGCATTTTTTTCCTTGCTATTTTTCGTATCCTTAACTAAAGCTGCGAGGAGAAAGAACAGTTGAGCTAAGGATAATGACTTGATTTGCTGTACGCGCAAGATTGAAATTTGGCTAAACGTTGTCTTGATTGTTTTTTTGTTTTTTTTGGCTAGCGTTATTGTGGACGGAAAAACTGATTCTTTAAAAAGCTTAAGTGGCAAGTTCTTCGTTTAATTCCTGTCGAATGCTGATTTCTGGTGGTCTGTCTGCTTCAGGATTGCAGTTTGGAAGATTTCTCCTTACCCTGATGTGCTTTCTGTCTCATTTGAACTGATACTATTTGTAATTATTTGAGCAAAACACAAGAAATTTAGACCACAACAACAACAACAACAACACCAACTACAACAAGAATTTATTTTCCAAAAAATTCATCGCATCGAAAGCAATCACAAATGTTTCATATTGTATCATAAAGTTCTAAAAAGACTGCATTTATTGAAATCAGGGACATCCTCTGTAGCCGGGGCTAATAAGATTGTGCATGCCATTTTATTCGGGTTAGCCAATAGGAATACATTGCAATACAAATCAAACTGCAAAAGATTGCAGAAATTCATGTAAATAATATAAGAAAAAAATAATGCCGCGAGAAAAAGGGGAATTAAGAAACAAGGATCTGCTAAAAGACCCGTAGTAGTTTGAAGAGGAGATTCTCCATTATTATCATTTTTTTTATATATGCATTTATAATGTTACAACATCCGCAATAAATTTCTACAACAACGAAATAAAATGAAGATGAAAATAAAATAAAATAAAATAGGTAACGCCGTGCACCTAACGAAACAATAACCATCACCATGTAAAAACGGAAAATAAAATCTACTTGCTCTTTAAAACGGAGACCACCACGTGGCGAGCAGGATACAAAGAAACTGCAACTCCACGCAGGTCATGCAAGCTTAGCAAGCTTAATAGAAACATTGGCTGTTCACGCAAGCTTGAGTAAACGTAGATTACGAGAACCTCTTTGAATCTGAAATAAAAAAATTATTATCATCATCGTCGTCACCAATAACAGTATGGTCGCAGTGGCAAGATACGACCTATCTTCAAGAATTAGAATCGCTAGAGAAAATAAGTTCTCCTTTTAGGCATTCGTCCAGGTTGTGGGTTCGGTTCGTATGGATGTGTCTAGGTCGTGCTACCCGCGTGGATGCTTTTGCCCAGCTCCTGCTCTATGAGAAGCATAGCGCCACTGTGATTCGCAAAGTGGCGCTACCGATGTTTAGTTCGTCATGTAGCTTCCAGTTTGATCCTTGATCGTCCAGGCTGAATTTGCAATTGCTTATTGGGGATATTGGGTCGTGAATTTGAAAAACTTCATGCTTTCTTACGACCTGAAGCATGTAACTTCCGCAGACCTGCATTTCGGGTTTGCGACTGAAAATGAAACCTGTTTTTTTTTAGGTATGTGGTATGACACACTCAGTCATGGCGAGCAGGTAGGGTTCATTTCGGGAGCTGTTGCTGGCACCGTTATCATCCTGACGGTGCTTCTCGTGTTGGTTGGGCTGCGGCTGCGCAAGATGTTCGGTGGGAGGCACGAACTGACGAACGAGGAGCGTGCCCTGGTTTCTGTGGAGGATCATCGTGCAGCCGCTGGTGTGCTGGCTTGAACTGCTATTCTGCAGGCTTCACATCTGTACGCGTCTGTACTCGTCTCTGTACACATCTGTACGCATCTGTACACATCTCTGCGCATCTGTACGCATCTGTACGCATCTGTACACATCTCTGTACACATCTGTACGCATCTGTTCACATCTGTACGCATATGTTCACATCTCTGTACACATCTGTACACATCTGTTCACATCTGTACGCATCTGTACACATCTCTGTACAAATCTATACACATCTGTACGCATCTGTGCACATCTCTGTACACATCTCTGTACACATCTGTACACATCTGTACACAAGAGGTTCCTCCACGATTTTTTTTTCGTCGCTTTTTTGTCTCGTTTTTGTGATGATCACTGAAATCCGGCTTCGCTCAGCGAGGAAAAAATATGATTGTAATAAATAGGATAAATATATTTTGAGTGTTTATTTGATGAACTTTTTAAGTTGTTTATAGCTATTGATAGTTTGTGATGGGCGAATCATTTTTTAAGTTCCTTCACATATTTTTTTACTTTACATTATTTAAGTTCATTAGCATATGCTCATTTTTACGTTTTTACATACGGCCAGTACTTTTAGACGTATGTTGATACGTCCAGTACGTTAGAAGTATGTATGCGCTCCTGTTCTTATAGCTGAACGTGGTATTTAAGCACACATTTTGCATGTATGATTGAACCTCATTGTTATCGAATGTGTTCATCAGCTGTGTTTGTTAGACCGGCTCCTCTTAGGGTGTTTTGTTCATCTTGTTTGTCTGTTTATGTTGTTGTTTTGTTGTTATTACTGTTGTTTGCTAACTTTTTTTGTTATTTGACAGTGTTTTTTCTTTGTTTGCATTGTTATTTATTTGTTTATGCTTTTGTTGTTATAGTTTTTGTTTGTTGATGTTGTCGTTTTTATGTTTATGATTTTTGTGTTGCGTTTTTTTTTTGTTTATATGTATGCTTATCTTCTGAGATAAACAGATTTTGCGGAACTATCGAGTCGTTTTGTTTTGCATTTAAAAATCTGTTTGCGTTCTTCGCCATTGTTGATTTGTTGATTTTTTGATTTGTTGATTTGTTGATTTGTTGATTTGTTATAGCGCGGCTTACGTGCTGTTGTTGCGCACAGTTTTCTTGTGCGGTGTAGAGTGTGTTCGTGCTTTTTACACTTTTGCGAATCGGACAGATATAAGTAGATGATAGATATAAGTAGATGATAGATATAAGTAGATGATAGATATAAGTAGATGATAGATATAAGTAGATGATAGATATACTGGATCGATACGTGTTTGATGCGCTGATAAGGTTTTCATGAGAGGATGTCTTGATAAAATGCTTGATTTTTCGGGGAATAGAGCAAGTTATCTACGGTGGAAGATTTATGCCAACTGTGCGACGATCGTAGCTTACCTCCTGCTGCTTCATGTAACTCTTTGTGATTGAAACAAAAAAGGCCCTCAAGAAGCAACATATAGATATCAGACGCCCGGGGGGTAGCTCTGCGTATCCTTACATACGAAGTCGGACTGCTGTAAGCCGCGTTTCAGATAATTTTTTAAATAGAAGAAGACAGTTTGCTGCCATTGAAAACGTTGACTCTGAAATCCGCATGAGTTACTGCAAAGTTTGTCACGGTTCTACCCTGGGCCCTTTACTGATGTGCACTAAGCTAATGATTTAATGATATAAGAAGGTGTCTGTCGACCGAACCTGCGCTAGATCTTGCTGACGATGCAGCGCAGCTGCTGATGTAGATTGTATAGCAGCTGTGGATCTGACCTTCCTAAGCGTGGGAATGTTCGCTGCTGAAGTTTGAAGCTTGGTAACGTACAGACTGTTGATTCAGAGCGAGCGAGTATGTCCCCACCGCCTATCCGCCCACCGCCTAACCGCCCACCGCCTGTCCGCCCACCGCCTATCCGCCCACCACCTATCCGCCCACCGCCTGTCCGCTCTATTTTATTCGCTGGTTTTATTAGCCAGTTTTTTTTAAGCAAAAGATTATCAAATTTTCTTTAATTTTATCTGCTTGTCATTATATAATAGTGTAAGTTTTTTCATTGCAATGGTGATATTATGAGAGCTATTTTGGTATGAATATAATTTGAGGTTCTGGTTTGTTTTTTTTGTCGATCATATTAGTCATCCCTTTTTTTTGTGCGCTCGGCATCGTGAGCAGTAGTTGCTTTGAAGAAGACGAGGTATTTTTTATCGATGTTTTGAGATGGTTCTTTGTTGATTGGTTGTTTGTGATCAAACGTAACTTTTATGTAGAGCCACTCCAAGCCTTTCGCTGCTGCCTTGTAGCATAAACGTGATGGCATAGTAGCGTTTGTTAATAGAAATTTTTCGCATTAATTCGCAACAGCAGTATGTGATTTTCTTAATGCGATGTTAAGGGTGATGTGTTATTCCACCTGTTCCGTTATATGTCGCACTTGTTTATCTTTTTATTTGCTGCGAAGGAATCCTAGGTAGTAATTATTTAGTTTGATTTCTCGTTTCAGTTTGTTATTGTTATTGCCATAATTATTATTATTGTCCTTGTTATCATTTTTGTTATTATGATTATATAGATTATTATTGATATTATTATTAATATTGCTATTAGTGCTGCTATTATTATTACTAGTGGTAGTAGTGTCCTTATTTTTTTATTTGTATTATTATTATTAATATTATTATTGTTATTATTTATTATTATTTATTAATATTGTCATTGTTATTATTATCGAGATCTTGAAGTTTATCTGACAATCTCAGCAAAGCTTTTTCATGACGGACCTTCCGGAAGCAAACTGTCTTGCATAGCTGTATTTTAGTTAACGACCATTGTGATAAACTGAGAAATATATGAAGTTTAAAAAAAATAATTATAATTATAATTATAATTACTATTGTTAGTGGGCGTTCAGTATTCTAGCTGTCTACGTATGCTGTAGGCATGAGCAAGCACCCGGCGGTTGCCTTGCCTAACGGTCGGTCTATGCCTGCTATCGGCTATGGAACCTCCCATCATGGTGGATATTCCAGCAAAGCAGTCGCGCATGCGCTGCGGGCTGGGTACTGGCACATCGACACCGCAACGAGATATGGGTGTGAAGCACAACTGGGAGAGGACATCGAAGCGTCTGGCATTGATAGAGGAAAGCTCTTTTTGACGTCGAAGTTGTGGCCTAGTGACTACGGAAGCAAGGAGACCGTCACTGCGGCTGTGAACTCGTCCTTGGGTAAGCTGCGGACGTCGTATCTTGACTTGTATTTGATGCACTGGCCAGGCGGACTGGAGGATGAAGTCTTAACGGAATCTCAGTGCCTTGACATGTACCGTTCGACCTGGTCGGTCATGGAGGAGATGTATAAATCCGGTGTCTGCAGAGCGATCGGCGTCAGCAACTTTGAAATTCGTCACCTGAAGAGGCTTTTCTCCATATGCTCCGTCTTTCCTATGGTCAACCAGATCGAATTTCATCCGTACTTTTACGATGCGGAGCTGTTGGAGTTCTGTCACCAGCACAACATTCTTGTGCAGGGATATTGCGTCCTTGCTAAAGGCGTTGCGTTTCGCGAGGAGGAGTTGCGGAAGCCATTGGAAGTCGTCGGAAGGCAGTACGGGAAGAGTCCTGGCCAGGTCATGATCAGATGGTGCTTGCAACACGACGTGGTGCCCATCATGAAGTCGCTCAATGTGCACCACTTGAATGAAAATGCTGACGTGTTCGATTTTGTGTTGTCTGACGAAGACATGCGACTTCTGGATGGCCTGTCGAAGCAGAGATGTTTGAAAGTTTCCTGGGATCCGAGGGGAGTTCCTTAGCAAGCCTGAAGTTCGCACTATTGCTTCTATCGATGACAGTTCTATTAATGATGCTTCTATTGATGACGGTTCTATTGATGACGCCACCGCAAATTGACAGACGAAGAATGAGCAGAAGTGATCATATCTCAGCTGGTCCTCGCTCTTGAATGGACCTTTTGTCGTTGTTGTTATTGTTGTAGTTGTTGTTGTAGGAGATATCTACCTAATTCTTGACTGTGGTATAGTAGCGTTTTTTAAAAACTTAATGTAGTCTACTGTTCCACCCTTCCACGTCGACACCTTGAACTTGTAATTAATTAATTATTGATCTTAATTTTCATCTTATTTATGCGTCTGAATCATACCTACGTTGTGTGGAAAAGGGTCACTTGTACGGTCGGTTGCGTTTCGTTAATTGGTAATCGGTCTTTATCAACGGCGACATTTTTATTTAATCGTAAGTTCGTTAATTGAGCTTTTCTGAATGGCTCGTTTCTGCGCATTGCCCTTCCTGCCTGCCTGCAGCTGTTCACCCTCTTTTACTGTCCTCTTTTTTTACTGGCTTTTGATGATATTTCATGAAGTGATTTTTATTAGTTTTCAAACAGTATTGGCTTCCCTCTAGAAAAGCTCAAGGCAGATCACATCCGCATTAACCGATGGCGATGTATAAGTCTTTTCAGTTGTGAATTTGCGAAGTTCGAGAATGCGGTGATATTTTGCCTAACATAGGAATAATGTGGGTCGCTGAAAGCGCAAAGAGCAGATGATCTTCCATGCTGACTGCTTTCTTTCCTTAGTGCATTTGAGATCCTAGTTGCCGCCTATGAGGTAATCCACTCCCCTTATTACAATTTGCAGTAAGTTCTGGAAACCCTGTGTAAGAAGGAGTATATTCCTGATGACTTGCTCGACGCTTACTAGTCTTATATGAAATTACATTATCTATTCTTCAGAAATGTTTTACCAACTTGATTTTTCACGCTTTTCACTTCAGAGTTGACCCTACCACGGTTAGGTAGCTTTAAAGTATTGTGGAAAAAACGTGGATGAGGTGTATGCGACTTGGAATCCAGAATATCTTAACTGATTTAGAATATCCTAGTGTAACGCCTTCAGTTTTGTACCTAATATAATGTTTTAAGATTTATATTTCAT
>QQSS02191771.1:0-13061 GCA_003687565.2 Craspedacusta sowerbii
TATATATATATATATAATACATTGAATAGTCAGTCACTCAGCTATTTTAGTACGGAGAAGACCTTGTTACTAAAAACGTTTCATTTATTAAGTGTGAGTACCGCAAGGCGACATCAAAACGAGAAGTTCACTTTGCGTATATAACTCCAAATCCGATGAAATCGCCTCTGCAGGATTTGAAACTGCCAGTTTTCAGGGAAGAGAAATTTCTGAATTGGTCATACGAACCACCTTTCTTTCAGCCCCACAACTCAGTAAAGGCAATTGTTCTCTTTACAACAAAAGTTAGAGAAATTTTCAGTTATGATTAGTAAAAATCCCAAGGAAATGATTAGACCTGATATTTCTTCGACCGTGGTCCCATAGTATTATAAAGGAAAACATTTTTTTATGCCTAACATCGGTGATACCAATCAACAAGCACAAAGGAATACATACTCAGCATTCGAACACTAGGAATTAGCGTAGTCTTTAATTGAAGCACACTCCCATTTTTACAGTAGGATGCCCGGGAAGGACTTCCAAGATATGGTACCATCTAAAAGGGGATTCCATAAGGATAGTACGATACCCTTGGGAATCCCAGTGGTACAGGGCAAGGCCATTGCTTGATGAAGAGAATCGTATGATGTACCTTGGACTTCTAGAACACTCCTAGGCATTATAAAAGCTTAGCACCCGAATCTTATACCATTGACAGATTTGCTAATACTTAGGGTCGCACTAACGCTGTCTCTTGCTTGCGCATTCACTACATTATTGGCCACAAAGGTTAAGCTTCAATAATGACGTTCGAGAAATTCGATGCCGATCGTGAGAAGTTTTCCGATTTTCAGCTGTGGTTCCAATTCAACTGCAGACAAGAGGAGCTTTCCAACGAGAAGGAGAAGAAAACAGAATCGATCGAATCGTTAAAGCTGCCCGTCTTCAAAAGGTTGGTCGATTTACTAGGAAGTAGGAAGCTCAACGAAGACGCTGTAAAATTGAACGTTTGCATAAAAGCTTTTAGCGATTACTATAATTCGAAGCCAACCCAGTTAGCTGAAGGAGTGAAACTTCATCGACTACGGCATCAACACGGACAAACAGTCGTTGAGTTCAGCGGGGCACTTCAGTCAATCGCAAAAGGATGCAACTTCGATGAAGATAAAACGAATCCTAAAAAATCTACGTTGCGTGATTGTTTTTTTTTTTTGCAGGGTATGACGACGCTCTGATATAGGAACGATTGATGGCAGAGGAAGAAAGTCTGTGGTAGAGCGTGCAACTAGACTAGACCTTGCAGAGAAGGCAGCCCAAGTATTCAAAAGCGGGCGAACGATAGCGTCAAAGTGCACAAGATCTCGATGCGGGAAAAATCAGCGATCGACACATATCGTTGCTCCCTTGTGAGAACTGTGGAAGTACAGATCACAGGTACAATCAATTCCAGGCCTTGAAAAGTGCAAGAAAATTGAACATTGGGCCAGGAACTGTCCTAAAGACCGTAGAGATAGGAGTAAACACTTCAAAGCGTCAAATGTGCGTATGGGACAGAAACGGGGTACTCACCTTGTAGAAGCCAAACGGCGGTCGTCAAGTTGGTCTTCGAGTGGATCGAGCGACGCAATAGGAATTTTGCGACCAAAGCAACTACCAACAGCGAGGAATGGATGCAGAGGGCCGCACCAGTTTACGTAAAACTTCAACTCGACGGAAGACTTGCAAAATTTTTGTATGATCCAGGGACATTGTAACAATATTGTCAGCCGAAACTTTTCGAAAGTTGCCTGGTAATAAAAACCTGGATCAAACAAAGACCCAGATTGACTTGGTAACCATTTTTGGAAAAGAAGATCACCTATGAATCGCCAAAGCCACACCACTGGTTTTTCAACTATAGAAGAATGGCAAACTTCGTCCGTGTGAATCAAGTGCTGGAAGATCCAATCTATCCATTCCCGAGCCCAAGGGAGCTGATGGATAAGGTTGGCGGATGTACCTTGTTGCATCAAATCAATATTCCAAATGCGTATTACAGAATGAGCTCGATGACGAAAGTCAAATGATGACAGTGGCAAACACTCAGCGCGGATTGTTCAAGGTAAAACGACTACCATTCGGGATCGCATCTGCACGTGCGCTGTTCCAACGTCGAATGGAAACAGTTACGGCAGATTTGTCAGTTCAAGCGATCTTTGATGATCTATTATGCGGAGGCAAGTCGATTGATGACGCATTGGTGGAGCTTTGGAGACTTTTTCAACGACTTCGCGAAGGGGCATGTAAGTCTCACTGGAAAAAAAGCCGATTTCTTGTGCAAGAAGTCAACTACCTGGGTCACAAGTTGGACAAGCACGGAATTCACATGTTATCGGATCCTATTGACGCTATCGCGATATTATACCTGATCGGGCAAAGAAAGTGGGCCCACTACACGAGTTACTCAAAAAGGATGCGAAATGGAAATGGGTCAAAGTGATCATAGATCTTTCGAATAAACTGAAAAAGAAAATAGCTTCAAATCGCGTATTGGCTTATTTTGATCTTGCACTATCGCACATCCTTGAGGTGGATGCTTCAAACAAAAGACTTGGCGCGGTACTGAAACAGGTTGAAGGTAATACGATCACGCCTGTAGCTTTTGCTTCTAGATCGCTGCTAGCTGCGGAAAAGAACTGCAGTCACGTGCAAAAAGACGCCGCTGCAGCAGCGTTTGGAGTCACAAAATTTAATCAGTATTTGTATGGTAACCCATTCAAGATGATCACAGATCACAAGCGATTGCTGGGTTTGCTGAGTCAAGAAAAGCCGATGTCTGCTTGTCAGAATAGCAGAATTCTCCGCTGGAAGTTGAAATTGGCGGAGTTCAACTACGAACTTCGTTATTGTCCCGGGAAGCAACTTTTCGAAGAGGGCCTTCTCTCAAGGGAACCTTTCTCTACTGAGATTCAATTTCCTGGAAGTACACTAGAAGCTAAACTACATGAAGAACTTCCTGTCACCAATAGCCACATTTGCCGAGCGAGCTGCAAGGATGGCATTGTATCCAAAGTTATGGCTTGTATTGAATCTGGTTGGACTGCCCCTGAGGCAGAATTATGTGCAATTTAAATCCATTAAAGAAGAACTGTTCATTCACAGTGAACTCCAGTTCCAAGGGGATCAAGTAGTAATGCCTTTTAATTTACGCAAATCAATTTTACAGCAAAACTCAAGACTCAAGATGTATTTTCTCAGAAAATCCAAATAAAACCTGTCAATATATAAATGACTTTCACATGTTTGCATTATGAGAAGGGAGCGTCCTCCTAGCCGAGGCTAATCAGATTGAAGACGCCACTTCAAAGCAACCTTCACTATCACAATTACAGGAAAAAGCGAAAACAAAATAAACTTCAAGGAACCTTACGACGAACGAGACCCAAGGCCTGAGAAAACCAACACCAAGGACACAATGTAAGAGGAAATATTCAAATCGCTCCGAAACTGTTTACATAAATATGCTTACAACAGGGCTTTCACGTGAAGACTATTAATAAAGTCGATAAAACATCGAGTGGAATGCGTCGTGCGAAGCATGTCAGAAAGTGAGAAAAATCGGACAAGGCAAGGAAAGTCCAATCCTGGAAAGCAGGGTGGAATACAACAAAGTTCGGGGATGGAAGCCGAATACCAAGTTGCAAGGTCAAGCGGTTATAATTCAAGCACTGCTCAGTCAATCGAAAATGAGTAGTAACTCAAGCAACTATTTTACGTAGACACACACGTATAAAGCTAATAGGAAACGTTAAATAAATAATACAAAGAAAAAAATCACTATTAGGAAAACCTTGTAAGAACATTTAGGCACAAAGCCAAGAAAAGATAGATGGAATTCACATAAGTTGTTCTATGCAATCTAAAAACTAAAACTCGAAATCAAATCCCCTACGTAACTGCATAAATTCTCTCAAAAAGTATCACTCACGTTCACTAATTAGGACTCAGACATATGCAGCCGTTGATTAAGCTTTCATTTCTCTCTTGAAGAGAAGTTTTGATTTATTTACATTAATTTTAAGGTCAATAAGCTTGTTATAATCGAGGGCATCTTTGTATTTGATGCTTGCACAACCATACATCTCAGTTCTACGGTTAGGCAGGGCAAGCTTATGCGAAGTACTCATTCGAGTATTAGCGCCTGTAGTATATATTTGGAAAAAGTTAGTCAGTGCTGCTGGTATCTTGCTATTATGCCAGTCGTGCATAAAAAGTCGCAAGTTCAGTACTATTACGTCATGGAGTTTTATTATACCTAGTTGTGAGAACAATGCGGAAGTCAACTCACTAAAATCTGAGAAAGTCATTTTTCTAAGGGCTTGATTTTGCAATTTGACAATTCGATTTAACTCGCTTTTCCGGGCTGAACCCCAAATAAGACAGCAATAACTCAAATGGGAATGAAACAAGCTATAATAGAGTGATCTTAGAGTGCGGGCGTCGACGTAGTGGCATATTTTAGAAAGAAGACCGTTGGCTCTTGACAGTTTTCTTGCAAGTTCAGTGAGGTGGTCTAGCCACGTCAGCTGCAAATCTAAGATGACGCCAAGATACCTTATTTTGTTAGCAGGATATACAATTTTATCGTTAATTTTTAGCGTCAGATTTGTTTTGGATTGTTTGCTTTTAGGTTGGAACAGTATAAATTCGGTCTTAGTCGTATTTGGACATTCTATTTGCGCAAAGCCAATCACATATGTTAGATATTGTCATGAGATATAATAACCTAATTCTTTGAATGGAGTGACTGCTACTTAGTATTATAGTATCATCTGCGAAATGTTGAGCGACGCTAGTCGAGAGGCTAAGTCTGAAATCGTTTATGTACATCAAAAACCGTAGTGGGCCTAAAATTGAATCTTTTGGGACACCAATGGATATATCAAGCACCTCGGAGTTGTCATTGTCGATAGTGACGAATTGTTTTCGAACGTGCAGGTACGAAATAAGCCATTTGAGGCGCACACCTCGAATGCTATACACAGCAAGTTTTTCTAAGGGAATATTTTGATTTACCGTTTCAAAAGCTTTTTGTAAATCTAAGAATACGCCACATGCTTACTAGCCCTTGTCTTATATCTCCCTAACACTAGTTATTTATGTTGACTAGTGCGTGATTGGTTGAATG
Source organism: Craspedacusta sowerbii (assembly GCA_003687565.2). NCBI lineage: Eukaryota > Metazoa > Cnidaria > Hydrozoa > Limnomedusae > Olindiidae > Craspedacusta > Craspedacusta sowerbii. The sequence continues at coordinate 5,150 of QQSS02191771.1, forward strand.
ATGCTTTCGAAATCCAAATAGCAGTTTGTAGATAATGTCAGACGTTTCTAAATATTCATATAGTCTTTTGCGCATAGCCTTTTCAAGAATTTGACTTAAATTTGAAAGAAGGGAAATGGGGCGATAATTATTGCATAACCCATTATATGCATAACATAAATTATTGCTAGTGGTACCAGACTTGAATATTGGAATTATTTTCGTTTCTTCAAAGATACTGGGAAAAACACCTTGACTAAACGACTGATTGGTCATATGTGATATAGGGGCCGCCACAATTGACGAGCCAATTTTCAAGAGGTTTGTCGGAACGCTACGGGACCCACAAGTTTTTGAGGCACTTCAAGTATTTATTAGTTCGATTACTTCATTGGTATCCGTTGGCTTTAAAAACATGCTTTGCGCTGCGCCTGAAGGCATGCATGTCATAAAATTGTTTCGTAAGTTGGGGCTGCTTGCGTCGAGAAATTTACCTATTAGGGAAAAGTAACATGCAGAATTAAATGCAGAAGCAATATTATTGGCAACTGTATGCTACATGGCAACAGCAACTGCATGCTGGACACCCTCGGAACCGTCAGAATGAAATCTATTGCTCGAAGTTACGTTTGGTGGCCAGGGATTGACAGAGAAGTCGAGGACATGATACGGAGTTGCGACGGATATCACAGTGATGCTCCAGACGCTACAGAGAGTTTTCCCCATTTTTGGCTACCTCCAAATGAGAATTATTGGAGTTGAATGCACATTGATTTTGCAGGCCAACTTCAACGTAACTACTGGTTGCTGGTAGTAGATGCAAAATCAAAGTGGCCAGAGGTTTTGCTTGTGAGCCGTGCAACAACGGAGGCAGCAATCGATTGCTTGAGCCTACGTTTTGCGAGATTTGGAATTCAAAGGCAATTGGTGACGGATAACGGTCCAGCGTTTGCAAGCATGGAGTTTCAGGTGTTCACCCAACGCAATGGAATACAACACAGCTAATCCCAGAAACAGCCATGTGGAGGTGACAACCACCGTGATAAATGGCTTTAAAATTCCTTGCATCGACGTAACGCCGAATATTATAAAGAAAGTCATTTGCTCTTGTTAACTTTTATGCAAGTTTGGCTATCTGAGGTCTTCAAGACCGGTCAGAATTAAAGATAAATTATAAATTTTTTACTTTATTCTAAAGAAGAATTTTTTTCTCTCCGTTTCTATGACCAATAATTTTACTCTAGTATAAGGTACGTTATTTCTTTCGAGACAAACAATGATTTAATACCGTCGCATGTTTACCAAGACTTAGTTTGTTAGCACAAAGCTATTGGCAAAATGTGGATATCTCTCGAGACATTGTTTTTCTCATTTTCCTAGTTGATCATCGTACAAGACAGCTGCGACGTCATTTTATAGTTGGATTTCATAGCTCAAGTTGTTTTTGTAACATTTCTAGCTAAGTTCATTTTCCAATGTTAAATGAAGAGCTTGATGATGATGACGATGATGATGATGATGATGATGATGATGATAATGATGATGATGATGATGATGATGAGGAAGAAGTGCAATAGCAGAGCTTTTGCACTGGTGTAATGCATGTATCAGTTTCTTGTGAACCACAACAGTCAATTTTCTTGGGTTTGGAGTCAAAATTTCTAATAGTAACATGTTGCTTTCGCCATCGCCATGGCTTTCTCTTTCACACGAGAGGCATAAGATGATACTTGCTACAGACGTCATCTAAATCAGATTAATCTATTGGAAAAATTTTTCCACTTCAAGAGCATGAAAGAAGGTTTCTGGAGCTGACAATTTTGATATTTTGAAATCATGTTTACCACAGAGTTCCGCTGTTGCTTGTAACTTGAATGAGCTTTCTTCCTTGTTTTGGGATGTGTTCTTTTAGAAATCGATTTTTGTCAAAGATTTTCGTTGACTGTTTCTGGTTTCTGTTTAGATTTTTAAAAGCTTCCATAACATTTAAAATATTTTTCATCTTATCAGTAAGCATAATAGTGAGAACAATGCATTTTATTTCTATTTTTAATTGGAATTTACAATGGACGCCTATATTTCTTCGAGAAACTCGTTTTCAGTGAAGGATTTGAAATTCACTGGTTACAGAAGAGAGCTGTTCAAATTATATCCTCCCACAACCAATGTCGAATTCGAGACAGCATAAAACCGCAAAATGTCTATGAAACAATCGTTTTTCATAATTTATTTTTCTATACAAGCATCAGTAAGGCATGCTACCGTCTTTCTCCACTCCTTACTTAAAGCAAATAGACCACAGAAACGGAAATCGGAGAGACCTAGAATCGGCAATAGTAGGTTCCGAATCTCATCACGTGGACCTCATTTGCAGAATCATTTGAATTGCATCAAAGCCAAAGAATGCCAGACACTAGGAGCTTTAAATACGAGATAAAAACATAACTTCTTCAATTAGCTAAGTTTCCAAGTGTTTCGTGAACGCCCAATATTCTAATTATTATCATGTTATCGGCCAAGAAGTTCAGGTGGCCTGTATATAGGAGTGTTACTTGAGTTACATACTTGCCACAGTACACGAGACAAGTCTCTCCACACTGCTTTCGACTATTGTGCCTCATTTGACTCTGGCCTATTGTCCAACTTCTAAGCAAGGCAAGCTGCAATCTAGTGAGGATGACCTGATCGCAGCTACTTATTTTCTGTTTCCATTATTTGAGAGTGTCAGCCTTATCAGAGAACCATGCCCAAATTCTAATGTATTATGACTGCCAAGATTAGTTGCAACTTACTTTATGCTGTGTTACATATAGTTTTTGCAGTTGGGTTTTCGTCACCTGGCAAACTCTCTTGTATAGAAGGAAAAGAAAGAAGATCTTCCATGGTTCATGATACAGATAGTCCTAGTAGGAGAGATGCACCCAATAATACTCTTTTAATCTTACCCGACCATGAGAAGCACTTAAACATTTTAGGTCCTTCGTTTGTCATGAAATCAGCCATTGTTGTGCAAGAGTTTCTACCAAAACCTTCTCATAAGCTGCTATCATTGAATCGCTTTGTTTTGGCCTGTTAAAAAAACTAGCATCTTCCTACACAGACGCTCGGATGAAAGATAATCACGAAGGAATGTTCATCTATGATTTCCGTGGGGCCGTTCGCAAAGCATCGTCTCGTTCAACTACTCCGCTAAATGTTTATTTGGATTTCGACTTTTTGAACTGGCCCAGATTAACATAAATGAGTTCTAAGGTCGGCTGCATCAGCTCTCTGCATTAATTTTCCGATCTCCTTGTCCAATTGCTTGATAAACACAACAACTTGGAAAGCGTTTCAAGTCCTCCCAACCTCCTCTACTCATTTGCACTATCTTCATCGTAGCTAACACTCTGTACCAGTCGTCCTCATTTCCACTCCTTCGCGAGAATCGCCCCACGGTGATGCAGCTTGGCTCCGTCGAAGCTGGTGGAAGGAAGCTCGGTTTCTCGGATGAAATGAATCGGACTCCATGTATCCGGAGTACTCCAAATCCATTGGCATACGATTGTCTACCTCGTCATATGGGCGACGCGTAGACATACGAGGGACTATCTCGTTATATGGGCGCTCCATGTAATCAAGGTCTTCCTCAGTCGCGTGCGGTTCCTCCTCCTCTGGCGAAGCAAAGTCCTGGCCCATCGGATAATCAAACTGACCAAACACCGGACCGCCGAGATTATCGCCGTCAAATCCCTGGTTGAAATTATAGTCCACGGGGGTTCCACCAAAGCCAGCAGCATTGAAATACCCTAAATCCTCATGATTAGGGTGATCGTAACCTTCCTCCAGGTACCCGTCGCTAAAGTAGCCGCTGGGATCATTTTCCGGATAGTCTTCGACATATGCCGAGTGCATCTGCGGCTCGCCGGACAACGCGTGAGCACTAGGCCACTTCAATGCCGACTTCAAAGTCGTGCCATCATCTAACACTGTAGCCCCTAACATGTCCTCCTCTTCGATGCCGTTCATATACGACAAGTGCGATCCGGCAGAAATAGGACGTCGAAACGTCGGCGCTGTGCCTGGTGGCCTAGATGGAGGCAAATCGAGGGAATGTACACGGCGACGTGTATCGACGTCGGCTTCCGAGTACCAACCTCTGCTTTGACGGCTTTGACGGCTTTGACGGCTTTGACTGCTAAACGAAGTGTTCCTAGTAGCAGAACGCCTGTGGTGCCTACCTCGCCTATCACGCCCATATGGCTTCCTAGCGAACTCGTCCAAATAGCGCTGCGCTTTCAAACGGTGTATGGTTTCCACTACGTCCGCGTACACACTCTCCGCGTTCGGTCCTTTCGTCTTGTACGAGCTGAATCGACCGTTTCTCTTCGACGCCACGGCGACGTCGCTCTCTCTCGAATTGCGGCTCACTGACGTGGCGTCACTGTTTAAGCGTCTAAATTTATCGACATTAGGAACAGACCGCGAGGGCATCACACCGTAGATCTCCACACCGGCCTCTACCCAGGTATCGTGTTTCGTCTTGACGCCTTTATCTTTGCATACCGCGTAATAGATCGCCACGATTAGCGACGCGATGATCAAAGCCCCGACGCACCCCACGACAAGGTAAGTGATGAAGTTTTTGGTGCTCGTGCCACTGCTGACCGTGTCGCTGGTGACGTTTTGAGCGACCTCGCGACGAACAAGAGTTCGCCCAAGGTATTGAAGATCTAATACAGAAAGTTCACCAGATATTAAAACAGCAACCGTAAAAAAATAAGGCAATCCAAAGGCAAAACAAGACAAGCGAGATTAAATCCAAATTCAGCGCAAATAACTCAATTCAAAAGTACATAATACATTTATTTCCATGGAAATAAAAAACTATTTTAAGAGCGTTATAAAAACTACAGCAAAGTAGGAATCTGCAGTTTATATCCAGGGTGAAACCCCAGAGAGTCTGTTTTACTGTTTAGTAGCAAAGACTTCTGTATGATAACCTTATAATAAAGCTACGGCATAAAGCCCTTTTGCGTTCAGCGAGTAAATTTCAGTCTAGGCGAGCTTCAAACCCCAAAAGGGTAAAACAGGTGAACTATAGCAGCCGCTCGGCTTCCGGTAAAACATAGACGAAGCACGTTTACATATTTCATTTGTAAGAAATGAGTGGTACAAAATTCGATGCAAAAAAGAAGAGGCAACGAATCCCATTACTCGACAAGAGTCAGCCGGACTGCTGCAGAGTCTGCAAGGAAGACAGCTTTGATGCAGCACGCTTTTCATGATTACTCGTGTGTGTCTTTGAAGGTACACCTTCGGGCTCCTACTGACCATCCTATATATATAGCTATCGTAGGCGATTTGATTTCGAGTTTTAGTTTTCATCTATCTTGTTTTGGCTTTGCACCTGAATGTTCTTGCAAGGTATTGCTAATAGTGATTTTTTTTCATTGCATTATTTATTTAACGTTTCCTATTAGCTTTATACGTGTGTGTTTAAATAAAATAGTTGCTTGAGTCACTACTCATTTTCGATTGACTGAGCAGTGCTTGAATTATAACCGCTTGACCTTGCAACTTGGTATTTGGCTTCCATCCCCGAACTTTGTTGTATTCCACCCTGCTTTCCAGGATTGAACTTTCCTTGCCTTGTCCGATTTTTCTCACTTTCTGACATGCTCCGCACGACGCATTCCACTCGATTTTTTATCGACTTAATTAATAGTCTTCAAGTGAAATCCCTGTTGTAAGCATATTTATGTAAACAGTTTCGCAAAGATTTGAAATTTTCCTCTTACATTTTCTCCTTGGTGTAGGTTTTCTCAGGCCTTAGTTCTCGTTCGTCGTAAGGTTCCTTGAAGTTTATTTTGTTTTCGCTTTTTCCCGTAATTGTGATGGTGACGGTTGCTTTGAAGTGGCGTCTTCAATCTGATTAGCCTCGACTAGGAGGACGCCTCCTTCTCATAATGCAAACATTTGAAAGTCATTCATATGTTGACAGGTTTTATTTGCATTTACTGAGTCTTGAATTCAGGGAACTTTGCAATCCAAGCGGGTTGCTGCGCCGCTGCGTCACGCCAATTAAGAGATTACGCGTGGAATCAGAAGTCCTTAATTTTAATTCATCGAGGAACTGGGACGGTCGAAGAAGTGGTACTCTTTCGCTCGGGCAAAAGAACCACATGATAATTTTGCCACTATCATTAAATTGCGACCTGATCTAATCTTAATTTGTTTGGGTTGACAGAGATACGATTGGAACGCACAGCAAGATAAAAGAATTGCCTGTATGAACAGTTTCGAAGATGGCACTCCGCTAGAAGCCACGAGCCTGGAGACAGTGAGTGCTACCGATAAATTCTGACCAGAACGCCACTTAACCTCGACCATGTCTGATCAGCCTGACTTGTCTGAAGTAAAAACATTTGACAAGGCCAAAGTGAAGACTACCGACACCAAAGAAAAACCCGCTTCCTGATAAAGAAACTATTGATCAAGAGAAGCAAAAAGAACGATCGATGCCAGCAAATTCGCCGGTTTTTTCCGTACAGACTATTTTTTGTATATAAATATAATAAACATGTAATAAGTTATAAGATATACGTAAGACATACGTAAAGAAAGGCTTCGATACGCATCAGGATCTGGAGACGCTCAAGAAACAACTTGGGAATGACGATAATCTCTATTTATCGCTCAGATAACACTGAATAACAAGTGGTAGATATCTGACATGGTGTTTAGTGAGTCTAATACAGTTTTTCATGGTAATTTCAAATCTTAAAACGGTTTTGCTCCATAACCTCGGGTTTTGAAGATATACAGTTAAATTATAAACAATTATAATATTGATTACATAATGTGTTGTTTTTGCTTATATTTTTCAGTGACAGATATAAGATATAAATTGATAATATTTGCTTTCTTTCATTTTCAAGTGACAGTTGATAGTATGGCGTCTAAAGGTTGTGTACATTCACCGGATTTGTTTTGCTATGTGTGCAGCATTTCACTGACAAATCCCATTGGAAGACATTCACACCATTTCTGAAGAAAGCATATGAACTCTATCTTAATTCAAAGGTGGATAGTGGCAAATCGTGGGCAACACAATTCATCTGTTTGACATACACGAACTTGCGTTACGAGGTTGTGCAGCTTCCGAAACGACACGTTAAGGCCCACAAAGGAACATAATGTACGTGGATGTAGAACTTTGGAAAGGACATATCGGTACCATGCACTAACATCACGATACGGGGGTTGCGGGCCTTCCGAAATGAGCTGTTAGGCGAATTGAAGCAAAGATCTATCGCTTTACTGCAGTTGAGCGATGAACGTGAGTAAGGTAAAGTTTCCCTGATCTGCTCTAAGGATATTCACCCCTTTACTGACATAAAGGAGAAGACCAATCCGGTACTGAAAGTAGGACACATCCTTGAACACAGACACACAAAAACACACACAAACGCATACTACGTCAAGGCACTTTAAAACCTAATCTTGTACTAAAACAAATCTTGTACTTAAACCAAATCTTACTTTCGGCACCAATCAGGTAATGAAAGTAGGACCACACACCTTCAAACACATGCACACAAAAAGGCACACACAAACGCATACTACGTCAAGGCACTTCGAGAAAACCAAATACTACATATGGTGGTGGTGGGGGGGGGGGGGTGAGGTCTCTGCACGCGGCCCGAACCAATCGCCACTGCGGTGCTCGCCAAACCCCGGCAAGCTAGTGCGGCCCGCGAGTTATTCGATTACGGGTTGTTGTGCTGGTGCATGCTACGCACCCGAAATCAAACACCGATTGCCAAGCAAAGTAATCTTGTACTAATGATATGGGTGTTCTGTATGTTGAATAGCAGTTCTATTTTCTAGTCGCTTGGTGCAACTATTATACTTTGTGTTTTTGTCATATCAAAATTTATATTGACATCCC
>QQSS02191782.1:0-13061 GCA_003687565.2 Craspedacusta sowerbii
ATATAATATAATATAATATAATATAATATAATATAATATAATATAATATAATATAATATAATATAATGTAATGTAATGTAATATAATATAATATAATATGATATAATATAATATAATATAATACAATATAATATAATATAATATCATATATTATAATGTAATATAATATAATATGATATAATATAATATATCATATTATAATATAATGTAATATAATACATAATATTATAAAAGGTAATATAATTTAATATAATATAAAGTAGTACACAATATAATTGAATAATATATTTTAATGTAATATTAGATAATATAATTCGATATACTAAGATACAATTAACACAAAATATTATTGTATAACATAGCACACTTGTCGATATTACTTTCTATTAGATAATTTAACATATTATAGTTTGAGTCTTGAATGTTTTGCGAAAATAGGAATCAGTGGTAATGCTAGTTGCATTGCTTCAGTACAAAACATCAGGCTATCACAAACGACCACTGAAGCGAACATGCGCCACCGGATCTTCTAGGTTATTGCAGGTTCCGTGCTGGTAGGTTCGATAAGCCGTCCAAATGTTTAAGTCTCAGGTCACCCAAGGCCTAAGCCTACTACGTCCAAGAGTAAGCTGCTAGATAACAGCAAGCGCCATCACACTATTTGGATACGGATGACCAGTGTAGAATTTACTAGCACTTTTGCACATTAAGCCAATAATTAAACCTTTTTATCGGCAGCCGTGGTAAAATGTCTTTGCAACACCGACAAAAGCTAACATTGAAACAAGGAAAGCTTTAGAATTACTTATTTATGTAAATAATTGATTTCAATAATTATTATTATTAATTATGTCGGACGGGCGATGATGCAGCGGTATCTAAGAAGGCAAGAATTAACGTACCCAATGTACATTACAATTGGTAATTTCCCCCGCAAGTATCAGAAGCTTTTGTGTAATAGAGATCCGATACGAGCTACTTTCAATAAAAAGTCCTATTCTTAGGCAACTCGGTCACAGTATGTTGTAAGATAATACTAATCGTTATCACATCGTTAGTTAACATCATAACCAAGACATCAAGTTCCCGCCGTTCCGAGAATGCTTTGACAATTACTTAACGTCATTCGGTTAACGGCAATCCATCATCGGCAGAACAGCCATAGATTCACAGGCGTTTTTTTTTTGTTATCGCCATTTTTAACTGGCTTGCTAATATAGTGGCATCAGCAACGCTAAAGACATAAAGAGAGTTAAATATTAAATTATAAAAAGAAGAGCAGGTTTTTATTGTTTATCACTAGATTTTCATTTCCTTGTTTGTGACGGTTCGTATTTAGAAATGAGGCTTTACTTTCCTTTTACCGATGGAACTAGACCCCTTAGGCTTCACAATGAGCTCACCTTATTGTTATCTTCGTACATAATCGCCATTAAAAATTATGTATATTATTCGTAATGCATACAAATAAGACAGTTGCAATTAGTCCAGTTTACTTGCTTCCGGGCATGGATCCCCTAGAAGACCATGGGTCTTTTCATTTGGCACCATTAGCAGATTTCACACTCTATGTGGACGTTTATTAAGGGGCTTTATATAATCAGTGTTTGCAGAGAAGCCTAATGAATTAGAGACAAGCTTATGAGGCAAGGGTAGCTGCGGCAGTTTACCTGAAGTGGCTTACCTTTGCTTCTCAATAACATGGGTAATGGTTCCCTTCGATGCTAAGCAGGAGGAGGGTGTTTAGGTTTACGAGCATTGCTTAACTGGACATTGCTATGAGGTAGAGCAACAGTTAAATAGTGTGACTTTCAATAAATGATGATTTTGACGAGTCTTGTGAATCTTGTGTCAAGCTTATTATCAGACAGATCAATCAGCTTGCATGCTCACGCAGTATCTTTATTCAAGTGTCTTTTTAGTAACGTTAAGTCTGATCCCCGTTAAGTACTATAATACGCGATTATGACCAACAAATCCTTCATGCATGATCGCTCTAAGACGTCCTAGCCGACGGATCTCTATTGTCACAAAGGTTGTTAGGTTAACCAAGCCGCGGCCGAGCGACAGCTAGCCGCGCTGCCCGGCGCATTCCGAATTCATCGGATATTTTCCGAATACAACTGCAACGGTGTTCGGGCTGGGGGATTGTTACTCTAAGGGTGACAATAGAAGTGAGAAAGGGAAGCTTTTAAGGAAGTGCTAATGATAGAATATTTTAACTGCGCTTCTTTATTTTTTTTTTTTTGAGGTATCTGCGACGCAAGAAGTTCTACAGATATTGGCCTCAGCTTTTGGTTTGTTTACTTATGTCTATGGATTATGCGCATTCCTTGAATAGTTCCGCGATTGTGTCACAAATGGGAATCTCAGGCAAGTATTATTATAAAGAGCAGGCATAAGGTAATGGCGAAACGCGTCTGGCTTTAAGGGATACCGGGAATACCGGGAACCTTGGTTGCCGGAGTGGAGAGCGGAGCACTTACTACTAGAACACGAGGGGGTAAATGAATAACCACCACTCGAGCGCTTTACGCAGAATGGCTGTTAAGTTCTTTCTTCGAACGGTCTTTTAGCTAATTGCTAGTTCCAAAACTTTCAAATGGAATTTCGCTCTTAATCGGCCATTCACGTTTATGCGACTTGGCACCTGGGTTCTTTCTTAGACCGCTTTCAGACGAAACGAACAAGAGAAAAAAAAAACAAAGAAAGAAGAAGAAGAACAACAAAGACTAATTAAGCAGCTGCAGCAAAGTAAGCAGAAGCACACATCGTTTAGTCTAAAAATGATCCAAGAAAGAACCGAAGCATCACATGAATTATTTAGGATATAATTTGTCTTAAAGACTTACACATAGAAGCACTTCATTTCCTCTGTAATTGCCGAGTACTTTAAAGATCTTGTATTGCGAATACGTAAAAATTCACATATTAAAATTTATCTATTTGCGTCAGACTTTCCTTATAGTCCCCTGTCGGAAGCTAACCCCTCCTAAGTGCTATAACTTTATAAGAGCCACCTTAAAACACTTTGTTAAAACGCCACATTTGTGAGCCCCAGAACGAAAAACCCATAAAATTCGTTTATCTTCACTGTATCTCTGCATACCGGTGTCAGGATAAAATGGCTTGGAGTTGTGACGAAACATACAATTTTTTTTTATTCAAATAAGCTCCCGTTATTTTTTAATTTTCTAAACTTTCTTAAGTAGCAAATCTTAAACAAAAGTAGCAAAAAAACAATACAACGCTGCACCAATTTACTTACTCATCATTCAGGTGTATCTGAGGGCCTCGCTATGGGACAAGTGCTCCATTGCTTCAAGGGAAGGTCGCTAAGGACCCATGATTCTTCCAGCAAATTATCTTTTTGTGTGTATCACAATGGGTTAGTATTGAATGCTCGAACATTTTGCTTGAACTCCCAAACTTAATGCGGAGAAATACTTATCATCGAACAGAAGAGCGTAACACGAGAAAGAAAGAGTGAATAGCAATGCATTACGTAAAAGTATCAACCTCATACGTAAGAGATAGTATCAAATTTCGGAGGTACCATTTAGCAAGTTTCAGCAAAGCCCAACTGCTTGAAAGGACGAGAAAGCAAGCAAACTTGAATTGATTATAGCGAAAGTAATAAGCTATATATAGTTATATTTGTGTGAATCAATTCTTATGCTTACTTGAGCATTAATTATGGTTGTGTGGGGCCTTTATTATGTTTGTGTGGTAATGCAATTGTAGTTTTCATAACAATCGTGGAGACTAAGTATCTTGCATAAATGCGGCTGCTTGAACAGCAAAAATCGATGAAGGTTTTTTGAGTTGCTTCTCTGGTCCCTCGTACGAACACCAACACACCTGGCAGGCACTCAGTTACAGAAGAGTAAATCTAAACAACGCTAGACGTAACAAGGACGCGAAAGAAGGCAAAGTCAAAAGCGCCTTCAGAACATCATGAGTACCTACAAAAGTCTGCCAAGACGATTTTACAACTTGGACAAATATACAATTGTACATTATATTATGATACTGATTATTCAAGAACCCAGACATATGCAGCCGTTAACAAGATGTTCATTTTTTTCCCGAGAAGCGACTTTGGTATTGTAACTAAAAGCTAATAATAATAAGGTTTATACGCCAGTTATTGTCGAAGACACCTCTTAACTCGATATTTAAACTACCCTGCATCAACGTTTATCAATTTGGGAAAGCCAGCTTATTGGTGTACTTCCTTTTGCAGCATATAATTGTACTTGCATTAATACTACTTCATGGGAGTGCTTGCATTAGTAGCATATAGCTAGAAAGGTTGCCTAAAGTTGTGATGGATGACTTTTGAAAGAATTTATGCAGTAACGGAGGCTTGTGATATCGAGTTTTACTTTTTTCACTGCATATTACATGTTTCGTGAATGGCATTTGTTTGGTTTTGGCTAAGCATTGGAATGTTATATTAAGTTTATTTAATATGTCTTCTAGTAGCGTTTTTATTTTGTTACTTATTGAATGTTTGTTACTACCTATGCACATGTGCGTTTGGAGGTAATGGTTGCTTGAGTTCCGTTTCTTCTTTCTTTTTGACTGCTCAGTGTTTGAATGACAGCCGCTTGACAATGTAACTTGATATACAGCTTCCACTCCCGATCAATCTTGCATCCCCTTCATTCCAGGGATTGAATTGATTTGCGCGATTTACCGCACTTATTGACATCCTCAAACAAGAGGGTGCATTCAACTCCATTTGATTTTAATTTGGATGATCTTTTGTAATCATCTCTTTACTCTTGAAATTTGCCTCTTAAGTTTTTCCTTTGCGTCGGCTTTTGATAGTTTTGTTGTTGTTTTATGTCGAGTAAATGTTATGGTGGCGGTAGCGACCAGGTGGCGTCTTCGACCTGATTAGCCTCGGCTAGGAGGACGCTTCCTACTCACATAAGTGCAAACATCTGAAATATTGTATTCCATCCTCTGTGGTATTTGCGACATGCAAATGATGCACCATGGATAGATATGGACAGCTCTTATTTGCATTCATTAAGAAAATAGATCTTGAGTCTTGAGTCTAAAGCTTCGGGTAGCATAATATTAGCCAGTGGTGCATGCAAGGCCATAGTTGCGTGATATTCCTCCGTGCTCAATCCTCCATGAAACAACAGCCTACTCTGTTCCACAGAAATTGGGTCTTGTTACTGCAAAGCTCCCAGTGTCCATCGCGGAATGAAAAAGCGGCAAACCGCTCCAAGCTGAACAGATGGCGCCTAAGTAAAAGGCCTCCCCCCCCCCCCAAAAAAAAAAAAAATAAAAATAAAAAAACTTGCGCGCAATTGATCACGCATAAATGACTGACGCTAATTTGCTTGGCGCTCAATCGGCTGTAGCCCAATGCGGCGTATTTGCGCGGCATCCTGCTTGACACGATAAACCCGTCGCCTCTAGTATGTTGTTTTGACCCTCCATGAAGCCCTTTCGCTTGAAAATGGGCTTAGTGGAGGGTTCTTGCATGAATAGCACTTAATTGGCGAGTAGACAACAAACAAAATAGACAATAATAGCTTAACCTGATACAACGGAGCACCCGCAAACTTAGCGTCAGGTAAAGATTTACGGCTTGCTGAAAAAATTAAAACTTACTACACAAAAAGTTAAATGCAGTAAGGCTAAAAAGATCAATAAAGTCGGTGACATCTCGATAAACGTAAGTTGACGTAACCCCGTCGGGTTTTGAATACGGCTTATCTAGTTGTTTGTTGGGTTTGGCGTGCCCATAACGACCTCGAAAATAGATTCTATACGAGCTAGTAGCCTGTCCTCAGAGCCTGGCTAATAGACTCAACAAACATATTATATTTGCCGTCTTTGCTCGGTGATATTCCGAGATCTTTGTTAACTTACGTTTATGGAGATATCACCGACCTTATTGATCTTTTTACCCTTACTGTATTTAACTTTTTGTTTAGAAAGTTTTAATTTTTTTACCAAACGAGTAAATCTTTATCTGACGCTAAGTTTGCGGGTGCTCCCTTGTATCAGGTTAAGCTATTATTGTCTATTTTGTTTGTTGTCTACTCGCCAATTAAGTTCTATTTGTGCATGAGCCCTCCCTAAGAATCGGCGTAGTCTATTTTTAGCGAGTTAGTGGTCTTTCACTAACCTTTTGAGAGTCCATTCTTACAAGTGGGCTCCCTCGTCTCCGGTGACGCTATTTCGCGATTTTTTTGTTATTATAGTAATTATTTTACCAATCACCATAGCTTCTGCTTACTTATTATTATTTATTATGCTTATTGCGGTGGTTTTATACTTTATCAATAAAAAGCAATAACTTGTTCTGATTGCTGTCGATACAATCATCTTAAGCGTAGTAATATTCTAGCAAGTGAATATACCAAAGGCAAGAAATGGAGGTGTCCATCCTGTCTTGCAAAAAAACTTCTATTTTCAGCATGTACGAACAATGCCTTCATAGACCTGATATCGAATTCTAACTATACAATAAACAACCTTAACATTGAACTTACATCATCCTTTAGTGTTGTAAAAATTTTATTAGACAAGATATCTGGATAAACTGTCAGCTATGGCGAGCTGTCAAATTACAGAAATAGATCTCAATAACATGATATCGATAAGATTAATAAGTTGCGCATAGAACAAGAAATATCCGTGGGCGTCTTACACCAAAACATAGCATCTATAACAAAGCCTCTAGATGAATAGACAACGTTGCTAACATTAGTAAACTATAAGTTTCCAGTAATTGCTATTTCCGAAACGCGCCTAAAAGAACTTACAGGATTAACAGGTTCCGTCGCCAAAACTACAAATTCGTTGAAATGAAAACGCTAACGAAAGCCAGAGGTGTTGGTATTTACATTCACAATTCCCTCTTTAAGGCTACCAAAATACGCTGGGATTCATGCTTTCAATCTGAGAATGAAGCTGAAGGAGTCTTTAAAAAAAAAATGACCTTAAGAAAACATCCGCACGATAACATTAAAATCAAGAAAACATCCAAACGATTATATTGATGGAAACAAAAAGAATGACCACAAGCAAACATCCGCACAATAATATTATATTATTAATATTAATAGACATAACAAATGACCACAAGAAAACATCGGCACGATAATTATAATAGACACAAAAAATTGAGCATAAGAAAATATACGCATAACAATAATAGCAGACATGCAAAACCAGAAAACACCCGCATGAAATTAAAGAAATAAAAGTAAAAAAGACCACAAGAAAATAGCCGCCTGATATTCATCACACAAAAAAAAGACCACAAGAGAATTCCTACCCGACAAGAAAAAACAACAAAAGGTTTGTGAACAATAGCAACAATAAAGGCAGCAAAGGCAGGAACAATCAAAGTGACAACGTGATTAACTAACAACCCAAACCAGGGTAACACGGTCACGCCATGGGACGAACTCGTTTAAATGTCTAACGCGAGCAAGTGCATTGGTGGAATATTTATCACAAAATCACTAACGATAAAACCAATTTAAATAACCGCAAATCTACCGTAAAAGTCTTGCGCGTGATCGAGCAAAAATTATGCCTTAATTCAAATGACTCAACATATGCGAGGCTTTGTCCTTACCTAAATGCTCTTTGACCCGTGCTGAAAAGTGTCTGGACGCTTCTCCAATGGAACTGGCATTGCAGCCGGCACAAATAAACTAAGGAAGTAAATGTTAAATATTGGTGGAAAAGCATTCAAGCAAGGACAAAGCCTAGCATATATGGAAGGTTTTGGATGGAAGTGATTCCGAGAACGAATGCTGGAAATGTGTTATACCTTAACTATATTACAAGTATATTAAGAAACTAATAATCCAAATCACCTCCCAATGTCAATAAAAAATAAAATTAAAAGTACCGCAAATAAAAAATAAACATGTCATAGAGCGTAAAAATTTCCTGAATGACGTGTTGTGCATAGAAAGGAGAGGACAAGGGAAGCGTGCCCACTCACAGAGGTAATTACGTCTCAAGAATTTTCCATCGCCATTGTATGCGATAAAAATAACTGATAGCACCATCGACTTGGTCATGACCACTAACCATGGCCTTCTGAAATGGCCTTAGAAATCCTTTTGCGTTGCTCAGTAGAACCGATGCCCATCGCTTCCAGATCCCCCAAACTAAGCGTACAGATCTGCGTCGGCGAAACATAGCCATGGTCAAGGAAGATGTCTACGTAGCAGCCCATGTCAATCAATTCCAGCCATGTGCTCGTCGCCTGGAACTCCTCATAGCCAAGATTCACGTAGCTGCATAACAATCAAACAACACGGGCGTGAATAGATTGCACACGCGTCAGTCAGAACAGAACAGCAAGAAGGTACTGGCCGACTTAAAATCAATGACGAAGCGAGTTGGCTTTCCGGATCTTACTCTTCCTTATCAAAATGATCGAGTAGCCCCAATAGGTTGCCGGACACAACACCTGCGGTCGCCTAGCTACTACCGAAACGAAGACGATTCGCATGAAGATCTGCAGGACTGGGAGTCCACCGTACAACAGCGTCACCCGCACGAAGCAGTTGATCGTCCGGTACAAAGCGCGGTAGCTAAGGTCCCTGTGAAGCCTAGTTATGGACTATTAATTTTAAATGTAGAGTTTACCTCTTTTGTTGGTGCCGGGTATGTCAAAAACGAGCTTGATTACTTCCTTGCAGTGGACATCCTCTTGAAATATAATAAGTTTCGTATGTGTAGTTGCTGCTTGTGTTTCTGTTGCTAAGCTATTATTTATAAGTGCATATAATTTGCGTGCAACTTCTGCGGGTTAATTGCTTAGTTACTATATTGAGTATATCAACGGCACGAGTTTGTACATAAGATACGGCCAAAAGTGACGAGTGATGAACAACATTTTAAACTTTCATCTATCTTTTATAACGTGCACTTGACTACTCCAACGGTGGTTTAGTCTCAGTAACCAGTCTGCTAGAACCTGTGAACTTCCTATACATATATCGAGGATAACTTCTGAGGCATTGATGATCTCATTTTCTTAAAGGAAGCGCTCTTGTACAAAAAAAGGTTTATCGTCAGAAAAGTGTTTAGCTGCTCTAGAGGAGATGCACCGGTGAAAGTCTTTATATGTTAGAGAAAGGGTTAAGAACCTAGAACAGATCCTTGATGAACACCAATGTCAACCTCGCTCATTTGGGAGTCAGCATTATCAATTGTTACATTCCTTTGACATTGATTTCCTCCATAGATACGACCATTTCCGACAGACACCAGCAGTACTATAAATTTCAAGCTTCTCTAGAAGGATTTGCAAGTTGACCGTGTCAAACGTCTTACGCAAGTCTAAAAACACTCCGCATGCAAAGTCGCCTCGATCGAGGAAATCGCTACCAGAGTTCACAAAAATTTATCAAGGCGTGATTTGGGGAATTATGCTTTCGAAAATCGAATTGCAAATCATAAATTAACTCAAACCTTTGCAATTACGAATAGAGACGTGTGTACATTGCTTTCTCAAATATCTTACTAACATTTGAAAGATAACATAGACAGAGTCCCGTATCGCAAGATTTATAAAGTGGCACCATTCTTGCAAACATGACTACACCGGGAAGGATTGCACGAGCAATAGATTCATTAATTGAAAACGAAATAAGTGCTGCTAGCAGGTTCGAACTAAGTCTTATAAGATTTGTTGGCAGGCCCTGCGGACCGCAAGCACTCGATAGAGTCAGGGAGGATAAAATGCCAATCACCTCACATACATCAGTTGGGTGCAAAAATAAGCATTGAGTTGTCATGGGAGGCATGAATGTTCAAACGATATGAGGAGACTCTGGTAATTTGGAAGCGAGGAATTTACCGACACTGGAGAAGTATTTGTTTAAGGCGGCGGGAACATTAATTGGAATACTCGCAACCCTGCAGTTTTGATCGACTATTGTTGATGGAAAATGGCTGTTTAACTATAATAGTGTAATGATCGATTTGATGGCATCCCAGATTTTCCTCATATTATGTTTGTATTGTAGTAAATAGTTATTAAAATATGCTTTTTTACTTTTTTTGATCATGCTTACCACAGAATTGCGTTGTGTCTTATACTTATACTGAGTGTGCTCCCAATTTGCTTGGTGATTTGATTCTTTAAGGAATTGTTTTAGTAGATCAACTCGGGCTTTCGTAGCTTGCAAAATAGAGCTTGAAATCCACAGCTTTTGCTTAAGAAGAACTTATTATCTGTTAATTTTCGAAGGATTGCCTTATCGTTTAAGATATTCGTGAATTTATCAATAAGCAACTTAGTGAGCGTATTTAGGTCCCTTTCATTTCTAGCGAGTAATTTCTAATCAACACTTCTTAACTCTTCAAGAAACTAATTTTTGTTAACTTTCGTAAAACCGACCATACATGGGATTTGGTTGGCTCTCTTTTATCTTTATTGTATGGTCAGTGACGATGTGAAATGGCTAAAGTGTTCGGAGACTAAGAAAGTTAAATTTGTATAACAGCGTGCGATGCTTGAAAGTGGAGAACTTCACCATAATTTGCCAGTTGTGTTGGCCAGCAATCGATGCGCACGATCAATGGCATCCTCCGGCATAGTAACAGCAGCCTCTGAGATTGGCTTCTTTACATGCTGAACGACCTCCTCGGCTGATTCTGATCGCTCTCTTATAGACCACCGGACGCCTTCGATCCGCAAGCAGGTTCTGCGCAAGTACGGATTCTTCGTTCTTATCTTGCAGGGGGGCGACTTAAGCCTCTAAAGACGACACCTTTGATTCTAATTCTTTAATATCTTCAGCTCCTTGATAACATCACGGAGCATTTTCATGTCCTCTCTCGTGGCGAGTTTTTCTTGAAGCTTCTTCATTCGCTTATTGAAGAAGGACACAGATAGCGTCGTTTCTAATGTGGAATCATCTTCAAGATTTGCTTGCGAGGCCATTCCGGCGACTTTATTTCCAGATTTAGTCATATTTAAACGACAAAGTAAAGCCGAAAATATTACCTGACGCTAAACCAAACTTTATGTTCTCACTAAAATGCGCAGTTGCCCTGTCGCAAACTACTTTATCAATCTAATAGCTCATTTAGTAAGTCCGCTCGTGACGCTGTCCTGATTGAATTGAAAATGGAATGGTTGAGAAAATTGAATGATAAATATGGAATATCATATGGTGGCGTTCACACTTGCCGGGCTAAATGTGGAAGCCAGAACAATGCATTAGGGCCAATGCCATCGACAATAGGAAGAATCGATGATCCTGTGGCTCGCAGAATGATACAGTTAAGGGGGGGTCAAACTGCGCGCAGCGCGCGCGCTCAATTATGTAAAATTGGGAACAGAGGCTTTCTTATGGAGAGGGTCACACTGTGCGCGTGAAAATCGCGTCTCGCCGCGAGCGAGTAGAACATGCTTTTTAATTGGCCGCGCAGCAAATTATGACAGCAACCAATCGCCACTCAAAATTTAGCGACCAAAACAAGAATTTTTCTTCTGAATAAATTGGAGGAAGCTTTGGTCCATAGCTGATAATGACAAAATAATCATGACTCAGCGAAACTATCAGGCACAACAAAGTCGTTTCTTGTAGTAAATATCGTTCCTGCGTCCTTGTGATTAGACTTAACGTTATAAAGGTCCCGAGAGTAAGACACTTCTTATCCTGAGGAAACTATTAAGCGATTAAATTTAAGTCAAAACGAATAAATTGGGACACACACCACCACACCAAAGAGCTTTTAAGGCACACCAAGAAAGGCAGGGTGATGAAGCTTTCTGCAACCATCAATGCCTCTACAATAAGGCACTTTCATCCTACAGAAATCGGGAATGTCGGTCGAGATCGAGATTTAGAGAGAGAGAGAGAGAAAGACTGGCAGAGAGAGAGAAAAAGAGAGAGAGAGACTGGCAGAGAGAGAGAGAGACTGGCAGAGAGAGAGAGACTGGCAGAGAGAGAAGTAAAGAGAGAGAGAGAGAGACTGGCAGAGAGAGAGAGAGAGAGCGACAGAGACTGGCAGAGAGAGAGAGAGAGAGAGAGAGAGGGAGCGAGAGAGGGGGGAACATTAACTCGAGATTGCCCCATGTTAATAATAATAGACACAAAAAAATGACCGCAAGAAAACATCCGCACGATAATATTAATAGAGAAAAAATGACCAGAAGAAAACATCCGAACGATAATGTTATATTAATAATATTAATAGACAGGAAAAACGACCACAAGAAATCATCTGGATGATAATATTATATTAATCTTTGTAATAGACAGATAAATCATCACAAGAAAACATCCGCACGATAATATTAATAGACACAAAACATGACCACAAGAAAACATCCCCACGACAATATTCATAGACAAAAAAAATAAAAAAGATGAACAAACAAAAACATCGGCCCCATAATATTAATAGACAAAAAAAATGACCGCAAGAAATGATCCGCACGATAATATTATATTAATAATATGAATAGACAAAAAAATGACCACAAGAAAAAATCGGCCCGATAATACTAATAGACACAAACAATGACCACCAGAAAACATTCGCACGATGATATTATATTAATCTTATTAATAGAGAAAAAAATGACCACAAGAAAACATCCGAACGATGTTATTAATATACTCAAAAAATGACCACAAGGAAACATCCGCACGATGATGTTATATTAATCTTATTAATAGGCACAAAAATGACCGCAAGAAAACATCCGAACGATAATATCAATATACTCAAAAAATGACCACAAGGAAACATCCGCACGATAATATTAATAGACACAAAGAAGAACCTTACGAAAACATCCCAACGATAATCATAATGGACACAAAAAACGGCTAGAAGAAAATATCCAAACGATAATATTATTATACTCAAAAAATGACCACAAGGAAACATCCGCACGATAATACTAATAGACACGAAGAAGAACCTTACGAAAACATCCCAACGATAATCATAATGGACACAAAAAATGGCTAGAAGAAAATATCCAAACGATAATATTATTATACTCAAAAAATGACCACAAGGAAACATCCGCACGA
>QQSS02191793.1:0-13060 GCA_003687565.2 Craspedacusta sowerbii
ATGATGATGATGATGATGATGATGATGATGATGATGATGATGATGATGATGATGATGACGACGACGATGATGATGATAACATTTCTTTTCTTGAGCTCTGACATCGCTCACTCAAAATTCACTGCACTGCATGCCAAAATAATGATTCACAGCTAGAGGCTTTGCTGACATGGCAATTAATGAGGATATATAATAATGATAAATATTTATGAAGGGTAAATAAAGAGGGAAAGCAAGCCTACTGACTAGGTTATCTCAAATATGAATGAATATTTCTATCTGAGAGCTGCTCTAATGGCATGAGCGAACTACAACAGAACGCACAGGAACTCCGCGATCGATACATATCGCCAAATACACACTTGATGACACACATGATACACACCATCTTGTCCTACATTTAAGTTCCTTTGCAAATAACTTTGAGGTACAGCAAGAAAACGCAAGAGACTTAACTTATTAGCTGATAGTAATGTGGTGATTACAGGCAAAAAACAGGAACTCTGCCCTGGTGCACATTGTAGAAGAAGAACACACTTACTATAGCTCTCACTCAAACAAATAACGAACAACACCTTTTATTGACTAGACATGTACTATAAACATTAGACAAGATAAAATTACTTAAGCCTTTTAATTATTTCTCAAATTTGCTCAATTTGAACAGATACCATGAAAGGCAAAGCTGTACATATCAATAATCATCCAAGTTCTGAAGTCATAGGTAGAAATCTAGCTAATACCATTGCGTTCTGATCCTCTTGTTGACACAAAAGTAGGTGGAAGCTCCGAGTCATCTTCGTCAGCTGAAAGCACTCTGTCATATTGTATTGATTGAAAAGCCATACTGAATAGGAATGTCAGCTTTCAATAACCTTATTCTCTGAATGTTCTTTAAATATGAGGCAAGGTGATGCATGATGCTACATCACTAGCAGCAAAATGCTTCCTATTTCTTTGATCTAATAGAAAGAGACAGAAACACCAAATAATTAAGCCCGGAACATCAAAAATGATTCAGCAATATACAACATATACAGTGTACTGGTAGGGTTAGGGCTATGAACAGCTCGGGAAAGATTGGGTCATTGATGGGCTAGGTTTCACCTAGGAAAAGGGTTGGGTACAAAGTGCCATATTGAGATAACCTATAGTGCCACAGCAACGGGAAGCAGTCCAAAATACTTCTATGGATGGGAATGGCAGCATGATTGAATTACTAATACTAACACATAAGCATAAACACTTGGTTGCATGTTATGGTAAGTACCTAGGTGCATGATAAACCGTTGAAGGCAAAGCATACCAAAGCGTCCCCTTAAGTGTGAGTATAGCCTAAAAATGAAAAGCCTTTGCAGAGAACTGAAGAAGATTTTGCAGAGAACAAATTCTCACAATCCCGGTCTGTTAGGTGTTTCAATTAAGGCGAAGAAATGTCGGTAAGTGTTCTTTGATCCTTGTTTTGAAACGTCTGGTGGCTTGGTCAACACAGCTGCCATTCATGTAAACTGATAAACCACATGGACGTAAGTTTCAGTACTCAAGGGAGAAGTAGGGTAAAGGGTTAAAGCGGGACTGTAGGGGGTCACGAGCAGCTACAAACTTTCAACGATTGAAGGAATTCATGCAAGTCAGTTTGCTTGAACTGAATCCGAGTGCCTAATTCAACTGCATATCTCTTAGTCTTCTTGTATAAAACTTTTTTTTTTCTCTCCTCTCTCTTAAGTTGGAGCTGTAGCCTTATGCTTATACCCAAGTACTCTAAAAAATGCGATATTACAAAAGTGCAATAACCCAAAAGTATATGAAAATTACTGAGTTACATAAGGAATGAACACAGGCAGCTTTTATTCTCACATGACCAACAATAGCAAAGAAAACTTTTTAAGCTCTGATACATTTCCGATTTGGGTTGCTACCCTTCCAGAGATGTCTGGCTGGTCCTACAAACGTATGCTATTCCACGTAACCAGGTCAAGGCTACAAATTACCACAATGCCCACTACCTACATAAAATTTAGGAATATGAGCAAATATCGAGCATATGCACTGCAGCAAGTTCAACATGTTCAGGGACAAACCCACTGCTCCAGGACTTCAAGTTGTGACACAAGAGACCTGCAAATACATGTGAAAAGAAAAAAAAAACACTCACGTATATAGTGAAACGGTGTAACTAATCTCCATGACTACCACCTAATGTTCGAATAGTGCCAATAAAACTTAACAGTCTTTAAAATTGCAACGCAGTGCCCGCATCACGCGTCAAAAAGCAGCAAAAACAATCCCAACGCAGTAGCATAGTACACTATGAACTCTATTTTCTTAAGAGAAGCAATGACACCTATTTTAAAAGGAAGCTTAAAAAATGTCCTCCTACGACATATAACATTTGGCAAATTTTAAATAAGAAAGGCACAAGTAAAATAGAACAAATTCAGAAGCTACATACGCACCAAAAGACGCATCCAGATATAAACAAACAACAACTAAGCGGGACTTCGTGGTTTATGTCGATTAAAACACAACGTACTGACTGCCTGTGTATGGTGAGCAATTGGCGATTCCGTTGAAATCTTATAGATCGGTGCGAATATTGCGTTTGTTTTAATAACCCTCGAATAGAACGAAGATTGGCATAAATCGCCATTTTAGTAGCCGCGACCAAACCTCTCTCAACATTCTGTTGACTTAAGCCACCGCATTAAGTGCTTTAGTGCAGGATAAGGTTGGGCTTTGTGTTGTATATTGCGACTGTTGTGGCCAAAAGGATATCAAAATCGGTACTCGTGGCTGAACTAACAATTAATTTTACGTTAATGGCAGTGTTTTATCAAGAGCTCATTAGCATATTGCAAGGAAATTTCCACAGTCAGATGGAATAAATGCTCACTGGTTATCTCAATGCTTTTTCATTCATGGAAATTCTTCCCGTTGTTTCCCCCCTGTCTTCAGCAAATCTCTTGGAACAGGACAGATTCGCAGCTTTTGCAGTGACTCTGGTGATGGAGTCACCTCCAGAGATCAATTGTCAATCCTCAGAGATTTATTACTAGCATCATTTTTGTAACTTTCACTTAATAATGGCCATTCAGCTTTGTTCAGCAGAGCAGATTTTTCTAAAGACTTTCCAGACTATATAGCATTACAGAGTGCTTTCAGTAGCTTATAAGTTCTTGTCTCATTATTGCTGAAGGTTAGCTTTCAACTGTAACTTTTTTCCTAATATTCCTCCATTTTTACAGCCGGTGTTCCTTAAATTTGTAGAACTTGCAGGCCAGCAAGTGCTTACTCTAGTTTTAAGTCAAAGGGTGACCAATAATACATAAAAAGCTAGTCTGTAAGTCAGACTTTATTCAAGAATACTCTGCTTGTGATCACTCTTTCTCTCATTCATTGGTCAAGTTATCCTCAAAGTAGTCTTTAAAGAACAACATATCTAGACAATGATTTCACTGAAGATGTGGTCTCCGCGTGCTCATAGGAACTCTAACAATCAACACAACTCCACTTCTCAACAAGATTTATCCCACTCAATACCAAAACGCCCAGCATCAAACAACAAAACCGTTTTCGCTGTCCTACTAACAACTTAGAAAACTCTGCTTCGTACGGCAACTATCGACCAATGAAAATACCATTAGTTCATTGGCGTGCAGCCACGATAATTGCTTGTAAGGAACACTTCACTTGTCTGATCAGTGGTGTACTAGACTGTGCCCTCTGTGATGGCAGTTTAGCTTAATTCAATATTGCACAGACTGACCACTTCGTCCATAAATACGTCATGTTGATGCACATACTATCCTACTTCTCATATGTAGTGACAAGACCAAAAATTAAGGCAAAGCTTGAGTAATGCTTGTAGAAGCATTGCCCTGTATGAATTGCAGACACCCATTATGCTCTCATGACAACAATAAAGCTGGAAGTCAATTGCAGCGAGGAGAAAAAAAGAGCAAGAGCCCCGTTGGAGACCATGCGTTTGGTTGGAACTATGAGTCTGTGTGCTCTGGCATATTGGGTCAACAGAAGCATTTTAGCAAACTTTCTGTTAAGCAAAGTGCTTATATATTTATTTCTTGCATCATCCAATGCTAGTCTAATTTTGTGTATTATTGTTTGTAGCTTCACGTTACATGGAGAAGCAGCGTGTTCCACCTGGTCCAAAGCCACGGCTGAAAAGAGGTAATCAAATTTTAGCTTTTTCTGATAAGTCTTTCACTATATGTTACTCGTTTATTGATGATCTGTTTCTGGACTTGTCCAAATGTTGAGGAAGGAGCTAAAAAGCCTTGCCTTATTACTTAGAATCATGTTCTTTTAGTGTTGCCACCACCAGGAGATTTCATTGCTCTTGGAAAAGCAAGCGGTATGTCCTGACCTTGTTGATAATATTTTCTTTGCCCTGTACATGATGTTTTACCTATCTCTTTAACTCACTTTCTTGATTAATTTTAGGGTAAAAAGTTTGTTTTGATTTTTTTTTTCGTTTTATGGAGACTTATATTATGAGCGCAATGGCTTAAGTATCTGGCTTGACTCCCCGACTATTAAATTTCTCATTTGCTCTTCCATTTTTCCTAGCATATGACTACCCTGGGCATGGGCTAACTATAAAATGTCTTGCTAATATTCTTTAAACTTAAAAATTTAATCGCCGATTGTGTTTCTGGAAGGAGACTTGCATAAGCTCTTCCTAGAAAACATATTTTTGCAAATGAAAGATGAACTAAGGCTGCCTGTCACCAGGTAACAATACTGTAACAATATTGTAAAGCTGATAAGACATCTGCTTGTGGCAAATGTGTTCCGGTACACCAGGGATTTTGCCTTATCTCATTTTATTTTAAAGTACCATTTTTGGAATTTGAAATGGTGATCAGATTGTAGCCCATCGTGGACCATCAAATACTTGAAAGCATTTCATCCAAAAATATGCACTTCCATAGAGAAATTTGGCACA
Source organism: Craspedacusta sowerbii (assembly GCA_003687565.2). Taxonomy (NCBI): domain Eukaryota; kingdom Metazoa; phylum Cnidaria; class Hydrozoa; order Limnomedusae; family Olindiidae; genus Craspedacusta; species Craspedacusta sowerbii. Next base: position 4,967 of record QQSS02191793.1, read on the forward strand.
CAAGAGCACTAAGACATCTAGCTACGCTTTAGCTTGAAACAGTGACTTCAGTGTAATGTAATGTAAGTAAGAAAGATAAGAATATCGCTGTGAAAGGAAATTATAGAGTGATGGTTATCATGTGATTTAATTTCCTAGAGTATTGACCAAGTATTGAAGCAATGCATGTAAACATTTTATGATGAAGTATTTGTGGGCAGTTTTAATCATGGGAACTTTGGAACGTCGGATCTTTTTTGAGCGAAATGCATGTTGCTCCTTTTCACTGACACCAGATGTTGCCTTGGACGACATCTGCACTGGTGAAGTACATGTTACGCTAGATGTTGGGAAATTTATGTTGTTGTTTGACATTATAATCGAAATGGCGTTTAATCATGAATGAGAGGATCTGAAGTAGTTAGCGTTGGCAAAGGTGAAAGAGATAGAGAGATTTAGGGAAAGAGAGAGAGAGAGAGAAAGAAAGAGAGAGGAGAGACTGTGTTTGTCTGTATTTGTGTGCATCTCTGTTTCTAGGTATGTCTATTTGAAGATTGAATTAGAATGATCTTTATGAAATATAATAGATGTCTTGGCGTTATCACATAATCCCTATGCTGGAATAGGGAGAACAAAATGGTGGTAAAATAATAAGCCGGATCTATTCTGTGTCCTGAGTGATGGCGTCCTGATCGGAGGTGTGCGTCGATGAGGGGTTCTGTAGTTACAAGTTTTTTCATTATGTGCTGATTTATTTAAAGCGTTGGGTAACTTCACACTCCTCTGGCATTAGAGAGTAGTCGGTCCTGTACATTTGCCGTACGCCTCGTATGGGTTGAGGTACTGTCTTTGTTGACGCTGGAAATTACCGGGGAGAGAGATAACCCGGCGGGGCTTTCGGATCTCAGGGCCTGCGGGTTGTTATGCGCGCATTAATATCGCCTTGTGGTGCTTGAGGTGTTGACCAGATTAGATAACCTGAAATCAAAATAACAGCATACTGATACTGACTTCTGTGTTAGAGAGCTGTGAACCAGCCAGTATTGTTGTCGATGCGCACGTGGTACGGTTTTCTCTTCGCGTTTGGTGTAACGGGTATATGAGATCCATACATCTTCGGTTGCGCTGTTCGGATTTCTTTCACGGCAGTTGTGCGGCAGCAAAGAAAGTGATGCTGTGGTTAAGATTTCAGTGTAATAAATCGAAGCAGGGGATTTATAATATAAGCTGACGGTGATTAGCAGCAGGAGGAAGTCCTGTGTAGCCTTGTCTGTTTTTTGTTTTCTTCGATGATGAGCCGTACGGAGTCTTTTTTACCTTTTTACACCTACCTTATGTGGTATACGCTTTAGAAGAGATATTATTTGCAAGATAAGCAATATTTCTGTTCCATATTGATCAGGACCGAAGCAGCTGGAAAGTAAGCCAGCGCCTAATGTTGCGCAGCGCAAGTTGCAGTCAGCCGCTCCTACGACTGGTTTTCATCGTGAGAAGCGAACTGAGTTGTCACCTGTTAATATTGGTACGTGCCTACTTCGTGGGTTCTTTCTTTGTGTGGAGAGTTACGTTGCTTCACCCTTTCGCCATAAAAGAAGAAAGTAATTGTGTATTTGGAAGTGATTTAAATGAAGGTTTTCATTTAATCAAACAAATTTTTTGCTAGCTCTTATCGGGTGCCGAGAGTGGCCAAATTAAGAACGACAAAAACCGCCAGTAGTATCCAAACTGTTAAGTTGGCGTATCAGGGCATTTGTTAGGGGATCCGATAATAAAATCGCATTATTCGAAGGACTTACATGGAAACATTTGGCGTTACCATTGTGTATTTTCGCGACAGTATATGGTAACCAATTGCTGCTTTGCTCATACCTTTTCTCCGCCTTGGTGCAGGTACAAAGAATTACGAACGAAGTTTTTTCTATTTCATGATGAGCCTCTCAGCCTCTCTGAGTCTCTCATACCTTTTCTCCGCCTTGGTGCAGGTACAAAGAATTACGAACGAAGTTTTTTCTATTTCATGATGAGCCTCTCAGCCTCTCTGAGTCTCTCATACCTTTTCTCCGCCTTGGTGCAGGTACAAAGAATTACGAACGAAGTTTTTTCTATTTCATGATGAGCGTGAAATTCATGAAATTCTTCCAAATGTGTCAAGTGTCATTGATGTTGTCTTGTTTCCATGTCTCGTGCATTAGAGGTTCATATATTTGCTGATGATGCTAGTATTACTAGTGTTACGTAATTCTAGGTCCTAGTAAAAGTACTAAACAAAGTCGAGTTCTCTCTCCCTCTCCTGTGCGTGCGAAAGAGGTTATCTTTGCGAAATCCTTTGAAGGTGTGGAGGCTTTGCCGTCAGTAAAGATAATTGATGGTAAGAAATTTTTTGTAGTATGGCTTTTATGTTTGAACACATAAGCTCTATTGTGAAGGGCTTGGTTTCTTTTCGTTTGAATCAAACATGGCAGGCATAGTTGATAGATGATTCCCTTAAGCTTACGTTTATGTGCTCAACGGCTTGCAATATTATTTAATTGTTGTTCGTGATTCTATAGTTGCTGCTCAAGATTTGGAATATTCCGTCATGATAGCTGCAGATAAAGGCGACCATGAACAAGTTGATGGCCTGATTTGTGGTGCGCTCAAAACCTTGAAAGTCAATAGACTGAAGCCCGATCCGATGGTTTACTTGTCGCTAACGAATATTGTTAAGCACCGTCCGGAGCTATTTTTGTCGAGTTCGATCGTGGAGGTAGGGAGGTCTTCTAGCTGCACTGGTTGGTTGCTGCATGATGCCTTTTTGTTTATACCGATTTTTTTCGCTTGTCTGAAAATGCTTGTGTATATGCAGTGTATGTTGTGTATTGTTTATATGTGACTTTTTATCGTGTAGCTGAGGTCATGCCGCTGCTGGTTGGGTATGTGGGTAGCCTATCCTTCTCGTTTAGCACCTGCTGCAGTTTTTGCGGCGTGAGCAACCATTAGCTGCAGTCAAACTAAAGGCCAGCACGCTGCTGTCGATTATGAGTTGTAATATATTGCAGTACGCCTTTCAATATGAATTATCATGGCCTGTGACGTTCGTTAAGGTAGGTACTCTTTCGGCGCTCCTTTAAATCTTTGCCTCCTGAGGACAAAGCCGTCTAAGCATTTTGGTATCATTATTCTTATGAATTGTTTACCTAACGTGATAAGCGTGTAAGGAAATCGCCCTTCTGTGGAGCTGGTGTTTGTGTTTACACAATTCGCGCTTTAGGTCTATGTTGAAGATGCCTTGGGTGATCGTTCTTGGGTGGACAATGAGCACAACGTGTTGTTTGTGCGAAACATCATTGCCTCGTTTGGAACTATCTTGCCGAAAAGGCAGTCTCTCTCGGCTCTCCCTTCTGCTGGTAAGGCAAACCAGGTTCTGATTAGCGAGCAAGGCCAATCAGCATGTTCAGCAACTGGTTTTGAAGAGGAAAGGAGTTTGGATGATTCCAGTTTTTCGTTTGTTATGGATGAAGCAACTGACGTATTGAACAGGTTTGTTTCAACCTGTTGAGTGGAGTGATTTTTGAAAGTGATCATTAATGACTAGACGCATGTTAGCTATTGCATTATATTCGCCTTTAGAATGGTATTGTCTGTCAATTTAAGTTTCCTACTTTATATTTGTAATGGGCTTATATTGAGTTTTTCCTATTATGATAATGAAAGCTTATAATATATTTACTTAAATGTTGACGTAGGTTTATCAGCATTTGAATAGTTATTTAATGGGTTTGGCTACTTTCCTTACGATTTCAGGTACTCGCAACCTAAAGATGAGCAAGCTATCCAGGCATATATTTATGATGTTGCACGCGACCAGCTCAATAAACGTCAAGTGATCGACAGTGCGTCCCGGAACCTGCTCCGCTTTTTGACTTCTGTTTGTGGATATTCGGAAGTGAGGCTAAGAGCTTCCCAACGACTTGAAACATGGCTGCAAAATCCAAAGGCGAGTGAAGGTTCTTAAAAGAGTACTTATAAAAGTGCTACGTTATAAAATATCATATATGTATATTCCGAACTTTAGCCGTTTGGCGTGCTTTATCTTTCTTTATTTCTTCATTTGACTATAGGTATCCGCCTATATCCCAATATCTATCTACGTATTTTTGTATATCCGTCATTGATCTATGTCTTATTATTGATTTGCTAATTTTTATTTCAATTGCTTCATTTTGATCGCTCTAGCTTACAAGACCTGCGCAGGAGTTGTTGATGTCCGTTGCTTTAAACTGCAAGACGCATTTGTCTGATGATATCGAAGTCATTGGTAATCTCGTTCGGATGAGACTGAAATCTAAGCCAGTCACAAATTATTATCTAGAAGCTATGAGGTTTGTTCTAAGCTCGGCCCTTTCAAGCTAGTTCTATTTTCCTTGCTGGTTTGCTCCGTTTTGTGTTGTCAAAGTCGAATAGGTAAGTTAGCTGTTAGGATGATTTGATTTACATGAAGCCTTGGAAATAGTTTACTTCCAAAATGTTTTTAAATTTGTTATTCCTTTTGCGTTTTGTGCTACTTTTACGAAGTAGTAGTGATCAACTCAACACTTCGGGTAGTGCGCTGTGTAGGCTCTACTTTGTAGAGTGTGCTTCTAATATCGTCCCCGTAATGCAGTTTTATTGCTACCTGTTGTTACAATGTAACTATGTAAAGCTGGTTTTACTGAGCAAGAGTACTATGCTATAGTCAGTTTTTTTGTGAGTCTGAGCTCTACCTGGATGTTTGCTTTCGTTGCCTTAGAGAGGTGCTTCATCAGCATCGAGACAATCTGGGGACGATGCTGAAGCATATAATCTTCAACGAATTGAGTCAGCAAAGAAATCCAAACAATATGCTTATTCTGGGTCATATTTTTCAGGCTGAGCCTGAAAATGCGGCGAGAGTAGGAGGCCATTTTGCTATTAAATTTGCTACAATGTTTTGAAAAGTTCGCTGGAGTGTTTTTGGGTTGTGCGTTGGTTGCGTTTGCTTCATGAGCAAGCGATGATCTTTGTTCGTGTTCAATGCCTGCATCGTTAGCTTATTTGCCGGATGCTTCGTTTATTAAGATGCTGCTAGCAACCTACCAACATCCTAAGGTGCTAACGTGCCCGACACGAGATTATAGCTATCGGTTATTTGAACTGACGTGTGAGATGTTTTTCTTTGTAGTACCTGGCATTGGTTTTCCAAGACCTTCTTGCAAATAGGTATGCATCTTTGAGTGCGTGGGGTGCGTGTTTAAATATGCTCTGTTCTCGATAATGGCCTGTCTAAAGGATTGCAGCCCGTGTTAGTACCCGAGTATGCTTCATAAGCTCATCTTGAGTACTTCGAAAGCTCGGAACTGCAATATTGAGACTGTTGATGTTGTCTAGATGCCACGAAGTTGGCATGGAAAGATTGTATGGTATTTGTTGTTTGTCGTTGAGGAACGTTATTATCACTGTATTCAAGCTCTCTTTGATGATCAGGGCATTGGTGTTTTTTTTTAAATGTGCTTGGCGTTGTGTTTGTGCTTGAGATTGCCTGATTCTAGGGAGGATTATCTTCGAGCTCTCCGCTCGTTGCTGCGAGAGATCGTTCGCTCTTTGAAGTATGAAGTCAATCTGGTGGCATTTTGTCGTGGACTAATGCAGGATCGCCAGGAGCTGTTGTTTACCACACTCGAGCAGCAGTATAAGGTGCTAGATCAGATGTTGACTTTATATGACTTCTCCTAAACACTCACCCTCGCCATCTGGACAGTTCTTTTGATGCTCATGATGGCTGTCATCGATGTCAGCAACTGTCCACAATTACATGGGCGCAGAGCGTCGGGAGCGAAATTGCCTTTACGTTAAGCGTTCATGATCTTCTCTCTAAAGTCTCTCGATAGTGAAACTTTTTTTTTTTTTTAAACATCACTGTCGATCATTGTGTTTGAATATAGAATGCTTCACTTAGATATTGATGATCTGCTGTAGGTTAGCGTTTGTACTTAATTAATAATATTATTATTATTGTTAGTATCTTCTTCATCTTCGCCCTATCTCTGAACAGCTTATACTGTTCATGACTGTCGTGGGTTCTTGCATGAGTTGACATCGAAGGCAATTCTTCTCAATCTCTTCAGTGAAGATGCCGTCCATGTTGTTCTTGGGCTTCCACATTTCCTCCAGGCGACCGCCCAACGGGCATACTTTGCTGTTTCGTTATATTCTCATGTTTGTTTCTTGTGGATTGTTCGCGAGGCGGGTCCACACTTCTCTCCTCGCTACTTAGTTCACTAGCGTAGGTAACGCTGTTGATCTCATTGAGACTCGTCCGCTGTTTAGGTAGCTTTTAACTACCAAGGGCATTGCTTAAGTTGCTTAACTGGCGCAGATCAATCCGACGTTGGAAGCCATAACCTAAGACACGGCTTATTAAACTCTGTTTAATGTCTTGAGCTGGACATATTATATTGTACATATTATACGTATATTATAAATATTGTTTTATACTTATGAATAAATAAGTAAATTTGGATGCCTGTGGAAACGTTGTCGTTAGCCATGCGTTTGCTGCTAAAGTACGTATATCTGCACATACGGTTAGTTTCTGTCTTCTGCAGGCTAGCCATACATTCGTATGAGCAGCCAAGACGAAACTAGCCGTTGTGACCTGAAGCTCGAGTTCGAATTTTTTTTTCTGGTTTTCGTTGATGTAGATCTTCACTATCATCTGGTGCGTTTGCAGCGGGCTGCTCTTATTTGCGTAATGCCTACTTACTTCTAACTTTCTCGTTGCTGTTCTGTAGGATCGCATGCTTGCCGCTGTGATTGACTTGATATGTATGACGTCGATGCTCAATGCTTCGCCTGTTGTAAAGGATTTATGGCAGGCCTTAAGCAAAGGTGAAAAGAGAGGTTAGTCAATGTCGTTTATTTATTTGTGTTATCGCAAATGCGGAACCCTGTGTTTGCCAGTCTCTAGACTGCCCTTCGGATGTCATACCTTTTCTCTTTCTTATATTTATTTCTCAGCATTGCATATTTGATTGTTTTCGCCGGTATATAGTTGATGAAGGGATATAGTCAGCTGCTGGGATCGCCCCTATGTGGCATGGTGATACAAGCCGCCAACCCTGTGTCAATTTTTTGTGTATGAATTCTGCTGCAGATACAGTAGACTAGTGGATAGCTTCGTAGCCTATTTGTATTTTACCGCCTTTTATTTACTTGTAGACTATTCTGTGTTGCGAGAATTTCAGACGCAAATCTCGACAATTCAGCGCGACTCGGTATGGTTCTTTCACACGAAAGTTCTGCCTATGTACACGTGTGCCGAGAAGGACTTTGTCTGCGGGTAAGTTGTCTTTATGTTTTTTTTTCTGTGGGTCAATTTTCTGTGGGTTGGTTTACTGTGGGTTGGTTGTCTGTGCGTAGGTTGTCTGTGCGTAGGTTGTCTGTGGGTCTGTTTTCTGTGGGTTTGGTGTCTGTGGATAGGTTGCGCGTCTTTTCGGGATCTAATCGTCGGCTTGGAACGTGCCGTCAGGACGTAGATTAGGTTAATTTCAAGAACTCCGTGGGTTGATATATATATATATATATATAATTTTGATTCACCACTTTTCGTCAAAGTATTTACAATGCACGGATCTTGATTGTTCAGAACCAGTGAGGCACTGCGTACACTTCACATCTGTCGGTATATCAGTCAAGTGATCTTATGGCTGGCGGGCTTTTGTTACTATCTGACTAATAATCTAGAAGTTTACCTAATTAAGTTAATAGGTTCATGATTTTAAGTTTGCTGGTACTGCATATGCTGGTGTACTACTCTTCAAATCTTTACCTAGTTTGAACAAGATCCTCTTTTTGGAGTTGCCTGTGCATTACTATTCAAAGGACAATTGGCCTCCTGAAAATGAGCGAGCGTAAGTTTTGTTTTAAATCTGACACACCTCAACTGTTGTTATTGTTGTTGTTGTTGTTTTTGTTGTTGTTGTTGTTGTTATTATTATTATTATTGTTGTTATTATTATTATTATCATTATTGTTATTATTGTTATTATTATTATTATTATTGTTATTATTATTGTTATTATTATTATTATTATTATTATTATTATTATTATTATTATT
>QQSS02191804.1:0-13058 GCA_003687565.2 Craspedacusta sowerbii
TTACATACATTAAAAAGTGTATTATCTTCTGTTTGTAATATTTTCTACGGCGAATAACTAATTATGTACGTTATGTATGTATAATTACAGAACATCTCAGAAAGCCTTCAAAGCTATCCGGCAATATCACGATACAATGCAGCGGAGCGCAGTTATCGAAGGGAAAGGTCAGATAGGGCACGTTTGTTTATACAGGCAAACTTGTTGCGATGTGCTCTTGTCGTTAAAGTTGCGCGTTTTATCAAAATGCTCGACGCTGCTAGCGGCAGTTACAGTGTAACCAATTAAATGTCAGTCCTTGCTCAACATAAATTGAGCCCTCCTCCGGCAGCTTGTGATCACCTAGATCCTTTGTAAGCCCCAGTATTGCCTTGTACTGAGTGATATCGTGAGATAGGCCATCGTGGCTGCAAGACGCAAAACTTGGGCAGAATAATCGGACTGCATTTGAAAAAAACTCAAAAAAGGCTGCTTGTCACTGGAATGATTGAAAACAGCAAAGACAGCAGAGCAATTGTGTTGCCTTTCGTCAGTCCAGTGCCAAATAATCTCATCAATCTAGAAAGGCATAATTGCGCTACTAAAATGCTAAGTAATTCACTAAAGCTACAGCTATAAATTGGAAACAGGAATAAAAACGAAAATAGAAAGGTAACTTGATGCCAGTCCGGGTGCCCCTGCTTCCGATCTTCGAGCGCACAAGCGAACCATTCCGTGAAGTTGAATAGGAATTATGAGATCTCATGCGCAGCCAAGCTGTTCTCGTAAAAGAAGAAGAAGCTCCCATCATAACGAAGTCCAATAAAGCACTTAATTTAAAGCAGTTGACAACTCAGTAGCCAAACATCTGAAATCGATTTAACAAGACATCATACTATTTTAATAAAAATTCACGGTCACACATTTCCTTAAGAAAAATTAATGGAGATTTTTTTATGGAGGTGCATTCCAATGCAAGGAGTCGAACTATTTTATTTATTTATTTATTTTTATTTTTCAATGCTACAGAGAACGAAATTCAGCGCTGTATCTGGAGTTGGAATTGAAACCTCGATCAGCAACCTTGAAAAATACGAATACCTTGATAAAGGATCTGCGACTGCCCTATCGCTCGAGAAACAGTCATTTTACCTTCGAATCAATGGGTCACCAGAGGCACACATTTTCCACCTTTCTCTTTGTGATCTTTATTAAACTTGACTATCCAAAGCTGTGTGAGATTAAAGAATTAAAAGTCTAGGCCCTCCTCAAGTATTTGATCAGGGGATGAGGGCTATCTTATAAAACCAATGATTCCTTATGGTGCCGTAAATTAAAAAGTTTCAAGTAAAGACATCGCAATCTTCAGTAGTCAAAAGCCATGCTTGCTTTAAACAAGGATTGTAATTTACTTTCCACAATCAACATTTATAACATCATATTGCAGTTTGTGTATGCACGCCATGATAGGCAGCATTTCGTACATCAGCTTGAGCGCCGTATCTATGGAATACAACCCACTGTAGTTATCCCAAGGCAAGTTAACCTTGGAGACATTCACTCGAGGAATCAAACATTACTTTCCGCAATCCTCTGCCGTCACTCGATCTGTCGAAGTTGCTTGTCCAAATATTGCTAAATATCACAAGGAGACATCACTGCCAGTACTTTCGCGCCTACCTGAAACAATGCAGTCTCTTTGCCCTTTCAGAAGACGACCAGAAGTAATGGACTACAAGGAGCAATGGTTTCGAATTTTCTTAGTTTGATTGCCAAACAGGAAGTTTATTATTTTAACCTTGGCTGTAACTGTCTTATATGCAGCTGAGATAGTGAAGGCGTAAGAAGTGCTCCTACCTATAGTACTTTCACTTTTAGTTTCAAATGGAAAAAACTTTGCTCAAGGATATCAAAGACTTTCACCTGCTAAAAGATGACTTCTACAGCATTAAAATTACACAGATATGATGGTAACATTTCACCATTAAGGATGCCTTCATCAGTGAGTTCATAAATCAAGTATTACGCTGCTTCATTTGTATTATGATCTCGAAATCGGGAGTATTGTCACTAGCTTTAACGTCTCATGAAACTGCACGTCTAGCGTTTGTGACTGGTAATATTGAAACGGTAATGACGGCAAATCTGAATTGATTCAGCAGCATCCGATCTCCAAGCCACTGAGCTATAATCTATTTAATAATTTGCCACAGGCTCACGCCTAAAAAAAAAGGCTCTTTAAAATTTTTATTCCATATAAAATTCATTTACCGCAGCTATTTTAAACTTATTTTAGATTCTACCAGCTCAACGACGAACTACCATGAAGAAATTTGCTAAAATAATTTCAAACATTCAAATCTCTTGTTGGTCACTATAATTAAAGAAGCTCGTTAGCATTGGCCAATTCTGCAACACACTTGAAATTTTCTAACTACCTATTGAATTTGTAACTGTATTCTGGTTAGGGACCTTTTTTCTATTATTCATTACTTACCAAAATATTTGTTCCACTGGTCATCCTCCCACAAGTATGTCTTTGCTACCAGCGCTTGATCATCATGGTGTATGATTGCAGAAATTCTTACAGATCTTATCTCCAATTTAGACATTTTTATTGTATTATTTCCAGTTTCCATGAGGATAAAATATTGAATGTTACTATCCATTTCTATCTTCTCTGACTATTCTTTCACCTCTTATCATAACCAAAGAAAGTCTTTTCAAAGAAATCATTAAGTAAGAATAAGTTACTTTGAAGCCATTGAAGTATGGAAACTTGGATAGACTAATTGTTCAATAGTGGGCGCAATGCTCAATTAGCAAATGATTCTGGAAGGGACAACACAGAGGAAACTATCAATGAATACAGTGTTTGCACTCTAGAGAAAATAAAAGTTTGTTTGTTTGGCTACAATGCCTGCTACATTGGAGAATCGTCGAGACATTCTGAAAATCGGACTGATGAACTGTTGGAAAACATAAGTCCTGGCATATTTACAAACACTTCAAAGAGAGTGACGACTGTGATTGCCAGTGTTCAGATCATCGCTTTCTGTTTAAAATGAAGCTCTAATGGAATTTCAACGTAAACTGAAAAAGGCCAGGTTTATATAATGACCTTCACACCCAACTGAATCAACTGGCGCTTTCTCCTTCTACATAGATCTATTCCTCCAGTTTTACTCCAGTTTTATTCACTTCGTGCTCTTCTCACTACTTCAGCGCAATCGCTTGCAGCTGTCATTCTCTCGTATTTTTATTGTTCATTCGTAGTTTACTCTGTGCCGTCACTTCTGGGATAAATTACCCTTGGAGCGATGGTTGAAATCAATTAGTACAAAAGAAGTTCAAACAGGCAATTGGCTAGTTCGATGAACAGGCTTCTGACGAGCAAATTGTCCGAGACCAGCTTGCCACCAAAAGCCAGGTTTTCCATCGAATGGGAACCGTGCCAACTTGCAGCAGCTGCTGTATTTGCTTATGGAAGCTGAAGGCGGTGTCTTGCTCATGGACACACGAACTTTAGCTGTCCGGAACTTCAAGTACGCGCTTTGCATCTATTGACTGCATTTGCCACATGCAAAAAAGCGTGCAAACTTGGGATCACCCACCATGCGCGAGACAAGGCAGGAGGCAGGAGTTTAAGAACTGGGGCTATTGGCTTCCTGAGCTTGCTGTTGGTGTGAGGCAATTCAATTAGCCTCTTGCGAATTCGTGCTGGGTTGAGGTTATCACATAAATGTGCGTAACACAAGACAGTAAGTTTTAAAATATGGCGTAAACCTCCTTGTCTTCTGCTCTAGGTGCTTCGTTTATGAGGAATGCCTGTGAATGCCTGTATTCCAATTAATAAGCGGTGGACAATGATGGCCAGGACTCATATATTGAGACCGTACCGCATATGCGTGGTCTACGATTTCATACGTTTTTACTTTCACATACTTTCACACTTATTTCTCATACATGTGCACATTTACATGTATACATATACATATACATGTACGCATGTATACATCCCACACATATATCTTATACATTTCTCATACAGAAATAATTTCATTAAGAAACTTCAATCAATGAGTACTTACTGTGATGGTAACAAGACATTGTACGGATAAAATTTTACATAAGTTTGACATCCGTGAAATGTAAATCGTATGAAAAGTTTGAAAGTATGAAAGCTTGTGAAAGTAAAAACGTATGAAATCGTAGACCACGTATACATATACATTTAATGTATATATCGTAGACCACGTATTTGCGGTACGATTTCAACTATGCGGCCATGACCACCATAGGGCCGCCAGGTCAAATTGACCACGGTTGCTTGTAAAAATATGCCCATTCCCATAAACACTGTGAAGCAGGTAACAGTATGTGCACATGTATATACGTGAACGGCAGTGGTTAGGTTGAATTTCGTTTTGTGAAGTGCCTCAACATATTTATTGGGCGTAATCTTAGTCTGCAATTAATGGCGCAGGGAGTAGCCCTATCCCACTTCGATTACTTTCGCTTTTGGCTATTGTGGCAATCTTGTGTGTTCAAAGTCTTGTTGTTCATTCTGCATGCTACCTAATAGGCATGTGGGGTCATTTCTACCTTAAAGTTAATGGCAAGCATTTCCTGTGGTTAAATGTGCTGCGATCTAGCTGATAAATAAACCTGTCCTAAAATTCTAACCCTAGATGCTCATCCAAGTCAAGAATCATCAATGATAATGTTAAACTTGTTTCTATATAGTTATAAGCTTCAATTTGCATATGAATGGAACAAGTAGTGTTTTTACTGTTTGACGTCTATATTTTGGATGTAGTACTTGCCAGGAACAAAGAAAATGAAGCATTTCTCTTGGAAACAAGTTTAAGTGAAGTCAGTGGAATATCTTCGTCCCTTGAATTGCACTGAAAGGTTAGGACGAGTTAAGGAAAGTTCACATCAAATTTCAGAATCTTGTTGCAGGGATAAGCTTATCTTGGAGAGTGTCTCTTGACACCAGCTTGCCACGCAGTAAGAAAATTTTTGAGAATAAAAGTTGGTGTCTCTCAAAAGGTGCTGGCCCCAATTATGGACCTATCAAATGCAGTTACACTTTGTAAAATACTAAGCAATGATAATGATGGCTAGCTGTTCACGTTGTATGACTGCAACCAAGAGCAGCAAACTCCAATTAGTGGGCCATATTATTTTAGAAGTCTTGAAAGAAATCAACCTGAACCGGTTGTGATATATAACTAGTACTCTATAACTAGTAAAATAATGATACTTAGTAAATAGTCTATTTGTTTTCTGTGAACCGAATAAAATAATTTTGTATGGTAGAAGGGTCTGTAAGACTCTTTGTTTTAATTAGTACTTCCTTGTCTTGCATTAGTACCATAACTCATTCATTTTCAATTCGTTAATACAAGCCAAGAACAAAAAGACAATTGCAACAAAGGTTTGTCCAGGCCTTGCGCAGTGTCAAGTCTGTGCTTAGAGCATCTTTACTGCTACATTTTAAGAAAGTTGTTATTGCCTGCATTTTGAAATCTTGATGTGTTTGTGGGTCCCAGCAATGATCTTTCTGAAATTATTTCTTTGTTTAAAAATTAGGGCTGTATCGGATTTCGACTCTGGCTCTGGGCGAAAACCAGCCATTTTCAGAAACTTGGTTTGGCTCTGGCCAAAATGTAGGTTTTCTGCGGGATCGATAGCACATAGGTGTGTTTCATTTCTTACAGGTGAAGGTCAGGCCGTCAGTCCATCAGTCCATTTCCAGTTAGACATGTACATATTTTATTGGCAACTTGGCGGGAGATGAAACACAGAGCACCTGGATCATCAGTCTGTCCCTGCAATTGGGCAAATTGACTTTTTCCCTGGTTGCAAGTAATGTTCTCTCGTTCATACATTCTGCCTTGGGGCTGACAGCTGGCTTGCCAATCTTTCTCATTTAACTATTATTGCCTTGATCAAGCTGGCGACAAGAATTTAAGGGATGTGTGCAAATTTATTGCCATGACGCACTGATGCTGCAAATTTTCAACATTTTCTAATTATTTGTCACTATTAAAATTACTTGGCAAGTAACATTGTGCAAGCATAATACTTCATATGTCATAACACTGTCACTGAAGTTGTTCAGCAGGATTGTTAATTACCATGAGAGTGTTGTACCATGTGTTAATTTCCTTATCGTTTACTTAGGGTGCATTGTATACACACATACTTAACATATCTTAAATAAGGCTTTTCCATGAAAAAATTCCAAATCCGGCACGGGCTCCAACCGGATTCGACATCATAAATCCGCCCAAATCAGCCTCCTGCCGAATTTCAAAATATAGACTCAGGTGCTGCCTATACAAAAATCTTTTGCATAGAACCTGATTGTATTTGCAGCTATAGTTGATTGGGGCCTTTACATGCAAATTCTATCATTACCAGCATGTGCCTGCTTCTTCCGATTTATGAAAAGTTTCATTTCTTAAAACATTTTGCTGGAAATTGATTACATCCTTGCCAATGCTGGCCCATGTGAGCTTGTTGACCCTTATTTGCAAGCTATCGTTGCTTAATGTTGTGCTGAGGTATCTCCTCTTTGTTTAGTGGTTTAGTATTTTGTTAGTGGTTTTGGCATACCATTTGAGGCTAGATGTTAACAAGGCCAGTTGTTATTCACTTATATGAAAATTGTTAAAATGGTAACTGAGTCTTGTTCAAAGCTTTTATTTTGCTATGAAAATCTACTCCCTTTTCCTTTGGCCTAGCATTTGGTAGGGTTATTATTTATTTATACCCAGAGTTTATTAGCATACGAGGTTGTTCATGACATTCTTATTGGGCCTTCAAAGCTTGAAGTGTAACTCTCCTTGACTAATTTAAGTTATAAGCTAATGTCGTCATTGGATGATTCAGGTTTTATAGTAAAAGCGCTCTTAAAAAAGAAAAATTGGTGGCACAAAATTTTGACTGCAGACTGCTTTTAAGAAAATGTAGCTGGTACTGTTAGGTTAGATGCAACCCAGGGTGCAACAGGTTCACAGCTCAACCATTTAATTGTTTGCTTTTTGTTGTCATGTGGGGAGCTGCAAAGACTTCATTGAGAATGAAGATGATTTATCTGGTGAAGTAAGCCAAACCAAGATAAAATGTGGTGCCGAGCTTGCACATTCTGCACAGTTATACATTTTTGTGTGAATGGGAATAATTTTAGAAAGGGGTTCAGCTTCAGCGCGTAGTTTGAAGCTATCTTTTAAAAACTATGGTGGATTGTAGCTAAGCCTTTTTTACGGGCGCCTTGTTTGCCACATTTAGCTTCCTTGGATTTGAGGCCTTGGCATTAAAGTATTTATAAAGTAAACTAGAGTGTGTTAGTTGTAGGTATGCATGTCACATTGCTTGTTTTCTACAGGGTCCCATTCAGTGGGCAATACAAATGCATTAGATTTACATAATTGAAGGTCAATATGAGTCTGCTTTTAAGTGTGCCATTATTACCAGTACTGTTGAGATTCTTAGCTGCCTGTTATATTTATTTCTCATCATGGAAGAGTGCATTGTTTAGTAGCTGGCTGGCTTTGGATTTAGTAAACCATGCTTATTGTATTGATCTTTCACATCTTATTTAGATGAATTACTTGGTAAAGATGTAATTTTTTTCAGTCATACAGACGGAGCTTCCAAAAAAATTGCTTTAAATGTGAACCTGTGTTCCTTCTTGTACTTAGGAAATTTTCACCTGCATTTATATTAAAGCAGGTCTAAACCGGTGCACGTTATGCATATTTCGCATTTTTAATTAAATGTGCACCTACATTTAAGTTAAAGCAGGTGTAAACTGGTGCATGGAAAATATATTACAAATTTGTAAACCGGAGTTGGGAACCCGTCTGTTAGTTGCTGATATTTCTAAGTTTGGTAAATTTTTTACTTGTACATATGTAAAATTTGTGTTGCTATTTGTTCAAAATTTGTACAAATTTTGCATCATGTCAGTTCATGTCTTATGAGGTCTTTATGTAGCACAGGCAAAGTAAACCATGAAAAGATTTAAATCAAAAATTCAGGGAAACTATTGAAAACCTTGCTTTTGCTCTTTTATGTTCATATGAAGTGAGAACTCTAGACTTTACAACTTTGAGCTTCTTTTACCTTCTGCAGGTCGTTGTTCAATTTTTCCCAGGAATTCACAGGTGATGGGCTGATCTAATCTTCTCAGTTGGTGTAATTCTGTTCATGCACTTGGGTAGATTTAAGTCACTTCATTAACGTTTACTGAATGCCAGTGCAGTAAAGATTGTTTAACACTGACAGGTTTTATTGACCCTGTCGATAAATTGATAATATGTAAGAGCTTCTGAATATTTTTTTAATTCTATGTCTATTTAGAGTTTCATGTTAACGTTACCTTAAAAAGTCATTTTGTGGTTAAATGTTTGTTTATGCGCAGGATTTTTTGAATTTGCTTTGTTTGTCATAAGTTAATTGATATGTGATGTCTTTAAATTTATTCGTATGATTGCAATGTTACCATTTTTATGTCCCCAATTTTGTCTTTTGTCTGTCATCAGACTAAATTTCTCAACTTGTATAAAAGTGTGACCCTAGGTATTATTTTCATGCTGTAGACACATTTCATGTCTACAGCACCATGTCCTATTTACACACAGGAAATGACAGAATGCAATAGGTGCTGCATTTTATGTATTTTTTTGAGATTACTCTTGATATTCTACAGAAATCCATGGACTTGTTGGGTAATATTTAAGACTGGTAATAACTTCAGCTGCCATGGATATTGATGTGCCTCGTGCGCTATGCTTGATGATGGAAGGTTCGACACTGCTAAAAGCAGGGAGAATGGTTAGCTTGTTTATGCAATTTTGTTGCTCTTGTAATGCCTATTGTTATCTTTCTTTCATAATGTTGCAGTATAATTGAAACTGTAGCAAGTATATTATTGCCTTTTTATTATTGCAGTTCTTGGGAGGTATGAGGGATAGCATGTTGATGGAGTTGTTTGTTGAGGCATGATCCTGCTTAAGGTACTGAATTGTGCCGTAAGAGCCAAAAGTTGACATGTATTCTTAATTGCCACTAGATTCGACATGTCTTGCCTTATGTAAAGCTCTGATTGGTTTGTTTAGGGTCGTCCCCATTTTCGTCGCTTTAAACTTTCTAAAGGTATTCCTGCAATTTTTGCTGTGTATAACTATAATTTGTATTGTTTATCTTTGAATCCATATCTTGTGAGTAAGTTTAAGATAAGCTCGTAAGACTTTTGAGGTGCAGTTTATAAGGTTGTCATTTGCCTGAATTATTTGCTATTTGTAATATGTTATGGTGACTATAACGAAGTATGAGAGAGGCAGCCTAGATGTTTTATTTGGGGTTGTCTAGGAATCTTGATTTGTGACTTTTGTAATTTGCAGCACTGTGTTTAGCACATTGCCGAACAAGATGCGTTGTAATCTGGTGTCAGCTTGTGCTTACAAAAAATATCTTTATCTCTGCTCAGCCTAATCTCATTCTCCGAAGGTTTGTGCTTATCCTATGATGCTGCCAGAAGCAGATGTGCTTTCGTGATCGCTGCATGGGAACTGTCGGCACTATCATTCAAAGTTTGAAGTGTACAACTCATGCTTGGGACTACTTTACATTGCTTTTGTTTCTGATCCTGTTTGTTTGTTATAGACCTTCAGTCTTTGTTGTGGGAATCGCCCAGAAAGGAAACTCACGAATCGTCAGGTAAATTGATTACCTATGTATTCAAGGTTATCGTGGAAGGTTTGAAAGTTTTTTTAGTTGACAGACTTCGTGGTTTGGTAAATTGCGCATGGTTTAATATTTGGGTTGTTTGCTGAATCTTACTTAAGATTCCAGGATCAGGGTTCATTGTGCATGCAGTTGTTTAAAATGATTCAATTGCTTTATGGGCTAAGTCATGCGCCATCTTCTTTCATCTATTGCTTTTTCTTGCACTATGAATTTAGTTGCAATAAATCACATAGTGGAGCTGGCGAAAGGTCAAACCACCAAAGTATTTCAGACCAATCCAATACCCGAGTATGAAGTAAGCGTATTTTTTATTACTTTTAATGAGTAAGTAAGCGTGGAACTTCGTTTACTTTACTCAAAGAAGTTGAGCAGTAATTTGCCAGTGAAAGAATAAAGATTCAGCATTGCACCCAAATTACACTCTTACAATCTGATATCAATCTTCGCTATAAATGTAATATCATATCTGATATCTGCTGATTAGTGTGTACATACATCTTCTATCTATCTGTATATCTTTCTGTCTGTGGAACTATCTATCTGTCTATTTATCTATCTATCTATCCATCTATCTATCTATCTATCTATCTATCTATCTATCTATCTATCTATCTATCTATCTATCTATCTACCTATTTATCTTTCTTTCTGTCTGTCTGCCTGTCTGTCTGTCTTTCTGTCTGTCTGTCTGTCTGTCGGTCTGTCTGTCTGCCTGTCTATGTATCTATGTACCTATGTATCTTTGTATCTATGTATCTTCGTATTTATCTATGAATGAAGGAATGTGTTCGTGTATTTGTTGTGCGTATGTGTGTGCAGAAGAGCCCGTTTGTGTTAAGTACCGATTAGGCTACGTGTCGCAATCCTATTGATCGGACTGCAATCTTGCGGTTGGAACCTTAGGTAAGTACTGTGGTAGTTGGAGGGTCGGCCTCATGGACTATTTTCCTTGTTGTTGTTGAAAATTTGTTCCTATAATATTTTCGTTTCCATCTTGGCTCCAGGCGATATCGTTCTCCATTTTGTACAAGCAAGGAAATGCTATGCGCTCGTTGGACATAGTGTGTAAGGATCGCACTGAGTATGACGTGTGGACAGTAGGTCTGGAGGTAAGCATTGGTTTGCAGTCTTTGACGTGCGGTGTTTAAACGTTGTTGCTATGGATCGCATCTGCTCAACGATTTTTAAGAAGTCTCGTGCATTCCTTAGCGTATTAATTTAGATATGTTCTGTTATTGCGTTTCATTTGCTAATTCTTTAGTTTAGTTTGGTTTAGTTTTTTTAACTGTATAGTATATAGCCGGCAATGGCGTATCATGAGCAGGGCGCAATAATTGCAGTTTTTTTTGAAGAAGAAGAAGATATCCTTGGGGTCATCATTACAAGTTCATTCGGTCTTGTTAAGTTGTGCACAGGTTTCAGATTTGATGCTTGTATCCTTTTTCACCTTTTTTAAAGCTAGGATCTAAAGCACAGCGCCGTTTTTAAAGTCCGCGATCCGGCGTTTTACTGGATATTTCTATCTGAAATGTTGGATTTAAACCCCTCTAAGCCATTAATGGCACCATGTAGAGAGCAGCTTGGTACTACAGCAACGTATTTATTAGGCATGTCGTACAACGGAACGTATCTACTCGATATTTTTCTGCTTTTATAGGCGTTGATTAAAGGTTTTGATGACGTAGACTCTCTTCAAAACATGTCGCCAGGAAGCATGAGTGATATTGCTGATAAACTTTCGGTAAGTCCTTGAAATGCGTTTATGGAATAGTACAAACGCTTTCACGAACGCGCGCGTACACACGCACACGTACACGCACACACGCACGCACGCAACGCGGCGTACACGCGCGAAGAAACCCGCTGAATTGAGCTGCCAAGTGTCTTTGTTAAAACTTGTGGACTAGGAAGTTCTGCCTAAAAACTTGTGAATGCGAAGCCCTTTTCTAGGCCAAGGTCAAGGATTGGTGGCTACTGATTGCTCTGTTAGCGCTCGTTCTACGCGCGTAAAAGCTGTGAAGGTGTGGTTGAGCTTTGGCGCCAAGTAGATATTGAGACCAAGTCGTCGATCGCCCTGATGAGCGCTCAGACTAGTCGGTGGAAATGGCCCGGGTACTAAGGTTTACAGATCCTACTACGCTATCCAATCGCATCACCTGTCAGCGAAAAGTCCTTCCATGCTCGTGGGTGTCTTCGCTTCTAGACGTTCGGAGGCCTCCTATCTATAGCGATCAACAATATGTAATGCGACAATAAACTACCCATTCGGCAGCAAGGTCATGCGAAATTTCTGCATCTGCAAACAAGTTCTTGAATTGCTCACGCTTGTTTGATCGAAGGCCAGCAAATGTGGCATTCTTTTATCTAACTTTCGCATTATATCACGCCGCACCCTTTATATTACGCCACACAGTTGAGGACGGCGTAAGTCGATCATCTACTTAAAACGTCCGCTCCAAGGCTGTAAAAATCGTCTGCATCCAGATAGCGTAATCAAATATCGTGGATTCTGGATTCAACCCAACCCGCTGAACGTTAAGCAACTTAGACTGACGTACGAGTGAAGCCCATGCAATGAATCGCGGACTGCTTAGGGTGAATTCGTATTGTGCGTGATACTATTATCATTTTCGGTTTATTCTGACTCTGAGTAGTCGTATTCTTGTCAGCAAGAATTAGTAATTTGCTGCTTCAGGCTTGAAGAGGTGGTGTTTTTTAAGCATGTTTAAAATTGGTTGCTATCTTTGCTCATTTCGGATTTTTGCCTACAGCTTGAATTCGGACTTGCGGGGGAGCACGTTTCGGTCAAGGAAGGTTGGACTCTCTTTGGTTATCGTTTTGTTTGTTGGTTTTGTTGCTGTTGCTGCTTTGATGTTTCTATGAATATGTTCTAATTTTGCTTGCCTTTCTTACCCCTCACTGATGTACTTTTTGCAATTTAGCGTTAATTACTCGTACTGATCGTTGATTCTGGGTCTCATTCTCGTCAGACGGTGCGTGGCGGTTCACTTCGGTATCGAAAATGCGGGTTTTTAGGATGTTACAACCTAATTAAGCCTTTCTCTAGATGCGTGCGATGTTTACACGTGGGGATCCAGTCCGAAAGGCACCCTCGGTCACGGAGAAGAGACTGAGGAGCTGGTCCCTCGCGTTATTGAGGCATTGCTGGGACGCGACATCAGAAAAGTCAGTTGTGGAGTTGAGCATACGCTAGCGATTAGTGGTCAGTTCGTGCTCTTATGCTGGTGACCTTGATTTTCTTTCTTCGATTGCCTTCTCTCTCTCTCTCTCTCTCTCTCTCTCTCTCTATATAT
>QQSS02191826.1:0-13055 GCA_003687565.2 Craspedacusta sowerbii
TATATATATATATATATATATATATATATATATATATATGAGCATATACATATGTATATGCATATGGTATGGTAGTTCATTTGTATATGAAATGGTACCTTCCAGATGCTGTACTTCACAAATTTTACAACTTAATCACAAATTTGCGCCAAAAGCCTTCCCTTAGCTTAGTTGGCTCGCTGGTAAGAGCGGCTTCATTCCCAATTAAGAATTCAGAATGCAATATGAGGACAGAGCATGGCAGAGCAGAATCCAGAACAAGGGGTCAATAATGACCAATCTATTTTCGAGTCAAAGTGTGAATAATTACACCATGTTGGACATACATGTCTTCAAGCTAATAACCAGCCATAAACATAATTGTAAAACACATGGAAATGCTACCAATTGCAGGCAAGGTCTTATAAACAAAAATTTCGTAAATCATTTGCAGATACACTTACAGAATATAAACATGCAATTTGAAGTACCTTGCAAACAAAACTTAACTTTAAGAAAGTCAACAAAGTTAAGTGGGTAAAACCATTAGCAAGGGTACACACAGATGAAGTGAGAGACAGTAAGGGCTTGATTTCAGTGAACTTAATCACAGCTATCACT
This sequence comes from Craspedacusta sowerbii, assembly GCA_003687565.2. NCBI lineage: Eukaryota > Metazoa > Cnidaria > Hydrozoa > Limnomedusae > Olindiidae > Craspedacusta > Craspedacusta sowerbii. The sequence continues at coordinate 601 of QQSS02191826.1, forward strand.
TCGGCAATTACTGGAAGTACTGCTCTATCGCAAATTAAACATGTTGACCTTCTAATTTGGTCTTCCAAAATGAGGCTGCTTAAAATTGAGAAAGCTTGATGTGAACTTGCATGTACTTCATAAGAGATAATACAAAATGCTTGTAAGCACATGCCGAAATGTCACAATGAACCCATCACCTTCAATAAATAAGGCATACAAAATATATATATATATATATAGATATTTAACAGTCGGCCAAAAAATTCCCCCGACAGAAAATGAGTAGACGAAAGAAGCTGTGAAAGTTTAGTTAAGGGAGACACATGAGGAGCTTTGGAGTTTATGGCCTGTCTGGATGATTTTTTTTTTTTCTTCTAAAGGCTCTTTCGATGCATGAAATAAAGCAGTTCTGAATTTTAAGGGAACATCTGTAAAGATTGACAAACAATATTCACAAGTGGAATGTGTTAAAAGATTTGTTAACTGCAAGGCTCACTTAGCAAAAGTGGTCTACAAAACTACAAAGCGGGAGAGAATACAAAGGACCTGTAGACAAAAGGGCCTGCTTGAGAATATTGGAATGATGGACTACACCAGCTCAAATACCTTCAAGTAAAGTTTAAATAGCTAGGCGAGTAACATAAATTTTAACGGGCTCACATGACCTGAAATTGAAAGATTAATAAGAGGCGTATAAGTCTACTCATAAAGGTAAAAGAAACATTCCTTACCTGCTTAATCGACTTGCTTATCCTAGTATAATCTCTGTTTGGATAACAGAAAAAGCCATGTCTGCAAAGGCTTAGGCCGCGCATACCCGCAACTAAAATGGCAAACATCGCATCTGGATTGCTTTTCCGCTCCAGGCACTTGCTTCATGAAATAGTTCAGTGCGAAACAACTGCATTAGGCATATCTGCCTACGCTCTCAGAACTCAAAGACCAAAAACTCCAGTTTAAAAGTAGTTCATGCGCGCTATTCCGATGCGCATTTACATATTTTCAACCGCGAATGCACTCGCCTCCGCTCGGTCTTGCTGCGTGACTCATTAGACGATCGTTTGCGGTGTGGCTCATTATTTTTGCTCATCTAATGGTGTCGCTCATCTTCGGGTAAACCGTATGAGGTTACGTCATTTTTGGAGTTCATCAACACAAGGCATGACAACAGTCAATATACGGTGACGTATGAGGTGGCAGGGATACTGACCCTTTTGGATGTCTTCGTCGACCGTTCAAATGTTAAGAGTTTCTTTACATCTATTTTTCGTAAGAAAACATTTTCAGGTCTTATATTAAATGTTAATAGCTAATGTACGTTCACTTATAATCTTGGTTTAATCAAAGCCTTAATTGACCACATATATGAAATGAGCAATTCATGGCTCGAGCTTCACACTGATGTTGATAGGGGAAGAGGATTAAATGCTAGAGTGGGCGTCCACATCACAATGTGTTTATTGTAGAAATTAAAGGTTACAACTCGGCTTTTCCTATTCCAAACTCCTTTTCCATTCAATAAACAAAAATCGTCGGGAAAGCCTACTCTATCTAAGACAGTGCGAGAGACGTCTAGTTTGTAATCTGCGTAAACTTAACTTACAACTCTAAAGGCTTACTGATTTTCAACTTCTTGTACTCTTGATCGACCTTGAACTCGTAGACTTAAACTCTAAAACTCGCAATCAATCAGCCTTTACTCTTAAACTCGTAATGAATGAAGAATCTAATAACATCGCAACATATATGCGCTCACGGGGCATGGGGCGAGAAAACCGGTAAAACAAGACCACTGTACAAAACCCACGCTAACAACTCTCGCCCAAGCCCCAATTAAATAAATTAAATTTGCTACACTGCCTCCCTGAATCAAACGGATTCAGCTTCATTAACAAATATATATGTGTATATGCATGTACACCTACATACAAGTTCAGAACTCTACGACATCCACTTTCTTCTTATTTCTCCTTCAACCGCTGCAGTTCTTCTTGGTCTTGCATCGACTTTTGTTGTATCAACTCGTCTCAATTCGGTCGCATCCGTGATCGTCTCGGCTCCGTCGCGCTTCACCTGCGGTCGGTCAAAGTCGTAGTGACCCGCCCTTTCGCTGTCGACAACGGATTCCTTGTCGAAGCAACTCGTACTGTCTTGTTGACTCAGCTCGAGCGGGTACAAGGAAACTATGGATCGCTTTACTATATTGCCAGTGGAGCCAAGTTTTACCATAGCCGATCGAACTTTCCCGTCAACGCTCTCTACTAATTCAACAACTCTACCTAACCTCCACTTCAAACGTGGTGCATCTCCATGCACCAACACAGCATCACCCAGGCTAAGCCTGCGAATGATATTGCTTCTAGGCATCAAGTGCGATTGTCGCAAGCAATCAAGGTACTGTCGCTCCCATCTACAACGAAAATCTCTTAGAAGCTTTTGTCTGTACAAAAATCTACTTCTAGCGCTTGCGCTACTTGCCTCAGGCTTTAACGCGACATATTTGCTCTCTGATTGTGAGAGAATAGGAAGGGCTCGACGTGGAATCAAGTGGCTTGGAGTCAACACGTCTAAACTGTCGGCGTCTACGTAGGTTAAAGGTCGATTATTAATAGTAACTTCTACTTCAATTACTACTGTCTCGAGTTCCTCATTCCAGCTAGCATTTCTCAAGACCTTTTTTAGACACCACTTAACACTCCTAACCATTCTCTCCCAGACACCTCCGGTCCACGGCGCCTGGGGAGTCCTAAACTTCCAAGTAATGCCACGCTCACGTACAAACAAGCAAGTCCGACCTCCGACCTAAAAACCTTTGCATTGTCACTGAAAATCGTGTCGGGAACACCTCTGCGCCCAAAAAAACTACGCAAACCACGAATGCAACCCGACGAGCTCATATCAGGAACAAGCTCGAGGTGGACGGCGCGCGTCCACTTGCACGTGAATAAGAATACATATGCCTTTCTAACATCTCCACTTACAATATTTCCTCTAACAAACAGCGGCCCTGCAAAGTCAACGCCCGAAATAGAAAACGGCTCACTCACATTTATTCTAAAACTCGGCAATGGAGGAAAGGCACTTGGCCAGCGACTTATGCCACCAGGAAACATCGCATGGACTCAACAGGGCGGCCGCGGCTGGCGTCAATCCTAAACAGCTGATACGCGATCCAGTCTTTATTACAGATCAGTGGTGTTTCCAAATGGGTGCAGCAGAGCAAAATGCGAAATGATTCTCAGAAAAAGAATAACTTTTTTAGTTTTGACATGTTTCGAGAAAATCATTTGTCATTTTCAAAAACAAAATCGGGCTTTCAATTCGTAAATAAACAGGGGGTGCATCACTCCACTAACTGATAAGTTCCAAATTTAAAATAAACACTTTACCAATCGCACTTCTCATAAACTAACGGCAGACAATTTCTTTCCCAAAGTTACAATCAAAACGTTCCAACGTACATTCCAATTGACGTTCTAATCTACATTCGAACCGACGTTAAATCAACGAGTGAAACCATTACAAAGAAAACCAAAATTGGGGGATGGGGTAGGGAGTAAGGAAACTAAATAGAGAGACTTACGGATACGTGGTGGACTTGAGAATTAAGGTTGGGCTTGAGCCAATGAATGTGCAAGGCTTCTTTCAGTCTCTTCTGGCAGTCTGTAGCAGCAGAATCTAAAACAAAAAAAAACATGCTGCAGAACAAAAGTTATTGCATTCACTGTCTCTCAGATGCTTCCACACGTCTGAGGTTTTGTCTTAACCTAAGTGTTCTTCAATTCTGGTATTGCTATGTCTGGCGGTCTCGCCAATATAGCTGGCATTGCATTCAGCACATGTAAACTTATATACAACATCAGATCTCTAATAATTAGAAAGGTGGTCTTTTGATGAGAAGTAAGAGCCTGTTTTGAAGGAAGAAAAAGCTACCTTAACAACAATACTCTTGCAATAAGTTTCAACTAGGCGGCGGATGCTTTGGTGCGTTAGTGTGGACAGAAAACCAACATATGGAAGTTTAAAGTATCGCACGCTGCGTTCATCTAGATTTTCATGTGACAATTCAACAGGCTTTGCAAGCTTTTCCTGCAGGTATGTCTTTACGGAGTTACTTATAAGATGCTCAGGGAATTGATTCCTTTTGAGTATTTCCGTTAGTTTAGTTAGATCACAGTAGAAACCATACCAAGAACTACTGATTTCGAATGCCCGGTCCACTAGTGTTCTAACTAACCCACGTTTATAAGAATATGTGCAGAAAAAAGTGAAGTTCATTAAAACCCCAGTGAATGTCTGCTTTCGAAAAATTGAAGTGCTCAAGTTCTCACCTGCAGTCTTGTTGACCAAAGCATCAAGAAATGGGATTTTCCCATCAGCTTCGTACTCCACTGTAAATTTAATGTTCGGGTGCCTAGAATTCAAATACTCAAGGAAAGATGATATATCGGCGTATTTGTCAAATAAGCCAAAAACATCATTCACGTATCCGGCGGTAAAAAGCAGGTTTTGTTCCCTTGTAGTTAGATATCCAACTTTGTTCATGGTGACCCATAAACAGATTTGCCAGGACAGGTCCCAGTGGAGAGCCCCTCGCCACCCCGTCAATCTGATCATACGTATCTCCATTAAACGAGAAATGATTTTGCGCTGTGGCAAAACTAAACAATTTCTTTAACTGATGGCGGCTAATAGGAAGTGAAGGGATATTTTCTAGGAGCGTACTGACTGCAATCTCAATAGTTTCATTCAAAGGAACATTCGTAAACAAGTTGCAGACATCAAATGAAACCATGTACTTACCTTTACAGCGTATTTTATTTACTTCCTGCACAAATGAAAATGTCTCCTTGGTAGAATAAGCTTGAGGAATATGGGAAGAAAGAAGATCTGACAAGTGCTTAGCAAGGTCTTCATTAAACGTAGAGCACGAGGAAATGATTGGGTGAAAAGAGGGTACAGAGGTAAAAGTCAGGCAGGCTGTGGGAAACAGTCGGGTTGACGTCAGCTGATGACTCGGGCCAAGTTCTGAATAGGTTTAAGGAAAGCGTGCGCTTTAAGGGTCCTCGGTACGAAGTTCAATTGCCATGGAGACAAGATCACGACGTCCTGGCCGAAAATTATCAGCAGAGCCTGACGCGCTTATGCTTGGTTCAAACGTCGCACTTCTGCCGCGTCGAATGCAATTGCATTAAATTCGACTGAAGCTCGGCAGACCTTGCCGAGCTGGAGATAATTGCCGCACGTAATTAAGAACCGTTTCAAACGTCGCACTTCTGCCGCGTCGAACTAAAATAATTTAATTCGACGCGGCAGAAGTGCGACGTTTGAACTGAGCATTAGGTGCATTGCTTGGTAGGTTGAAAGGGGATCCGGACGTATGTAGGGAGTATGATAAAATTATGAAGGATCAGCTTGAGAGCGGCGTGCTGGAGCATGTAAGTGAGGACGTTTCTTTACCTGGATGCGCTTACTACATGCCTCATCATCATGTGTTGTTCGCAAGGAAAAGGTCGCCACAAAGGTACGTATTGTTTGCGATGCTAGTTCGAAAACTACGGAACTGTAGCTGAATGAGGTATGGCATGAAGGACCGTGCTTGCTCCCGGAGCTTGTTAAGGTATTAATAAGGTTTCGAATGTTCCAGGTTGGCGTAACGGCAGATATCGAAAAGGCGTTTTTGAGCGTAGAGGTTGCAGAAAAGGACCGGGACTATCTCAGGGTGTTGTGGGTGCGGGACATTAACGCAAACATGCACGAATACCAAACGCTACGGTTTACTAGGTGCGTATTCGGGGTTACTTCTAGTCCATTCCATCTAATGGCTACTTTGAATCACCACTTTGAAAAATATGCAGAACTAGATCAGTGTATGTATGTGGATGGCTTAACTTCCGGACCAGATACCGATAATGACGGCTTTTGTTCGGACCGCGAAGGACATACTTGCTGAGGGAGGGTTTAATTTGCCAAAGTTTACTACAAATTCGAAGGCACTTGAAAATAAGATTGCGGCCTATCTTGGCCCGGGCTTAAAAACGCCTGCAGCTTCGACCGACCTAACGTCTGAAGTAACCACCTGTCCTTTTAATGTACCCTACGATGAGCCATTCGAACAAAAGGTGCTTGGTGTGGTCTGGGATACGGGAGGGGATGAATTGGTTTTTAAATTTGAGCCCTTGTTAGCTGTTACTGGCACGGAATCCGTGGGCTCAAAGCGTGGGTTACTGCAGATAATCGCAAGGTGTTTTGATCCATTATGTCTTGTTAGTCCGGTGATTATGTCACTAAAATTTGTTTTTCAGGAGGTGTGTAAAGTATCCAGTTCTTGGGACCCTCCATTGTCGAGTACTCGCGCTTGTCGTTAAAGGCGATGGCTCAAGGACGTAGAAATTGTTCATTCTATTATGTTAAGTCGCTGTGGGCTTCCAGTTGCGAGAGAGTCTATAAATTCCTTACAATTAATTGCCTTCAGCGACGCGAGTAAATTGGGTTACGGGGCTGTTGTTTACATCCGTTCAACTTTTGGCCTGATAAGTCTGTCAGGATGTTAATCTTGAAGGGTAAGCTAGCCCTATAAAGGAGCAAAGCATTCCAAGGTTAGAGTTGCTGGCATGTTTGCTTCTAGCTAGACTCTTGTGTATGGTTCGAGAAGTTTTGCAGACCGTAGTTGTGGTCGACCGCGAGTTTTATTTTTCTGACACATGCACTGCTTTATGCTGGATCAAACACAAAAATCGACATTTAAAGCCGTTTGTTGAAAATCGGGCTATAGAAATTAGACGCAAGGCGCCAGATAATTGTTGGCATCATGTAGCAGGACAGGAGGACCCAGCAGACTTCATCACACGAGGATGCTCTGCAGCCGACCTTTCGAGTAATACTTTTTGGACACCGGGCCATCGTGGTTAAGGTTAGGTTAAGGCCAACTAGTGAAGGTAAAATTGAAGTGACTCAAGAGGCAAAGGAGTAGATGAAGGTACAACAACAACAATATTTATTTCTCTCCAGAAACGTACAGTACAGGACAAACACCAAGCCTTCCGAATGTCTAAATATAATTAAACTAGTGTCCTTGCGTATCAAAATGAAAAGCAAGCTTAAAGCTATCCTTGCGGCGCAACGCAGTAGTCCACTGTTGCCTGAGAGACGCATCTTTGGGAAACCCTTAAAGTAAAAAAAATTTGAAACGTATAATTGTATAGGAGTAAGCTCAGAATAAGCAACATCCTTGCCTACTAACAATTGCCTTAGGACGGCCTATCTGATCATTCTATAGCCATCTAATTTCGAATACAGATTAACAGCAGGCAGCTTGCCGACATAAGTCAATTGACTAACAGCAGGTCCTCAGTGCGATTTGGTTTAGCAGACATATAAGAAGCACACTAACCTGTGAAACGAAATCCCGCGTTTTCTATCACCATCAGGTCTATTCGCACATCCGTACGCTCAGCAAGCGGGCATCGTCACTCAAACAACAGATGTTTTGCACAAAGAAGGTTTGCACAACCGTAAAACACCTCTTCTCGCAGTTCGTATCGCACGCTTTGTTTTGGGTCCCCAAAATGGCCGCTCTTGAATGGTAGTGGCTTCAGCTAATTGACGTCATGCGCACTTCTTTTAATTAAACCTCCTTGAGTGAGTGACATTGCAGTAAAAATTAAAAGACATTGCTTAAAAGTCTTCCAGGATTGCAGGTTTTAAAAGACTCAAAGGTTTTAAAATTAGAATGTTAAAAGAAAAGTTGCCCGGTTGGCTTTCTACTTGATGGAGTCGGGAGGTCCACAGGATTAAGAAAACAAAGGTAACTGAGCCCAACTTCAAGGACTTTAAGGAGGTCAAATACTCTCTTACTCTTACAACGACATGGAAGTGAGCTTCGCAGACTAGGTCATTTCAAGTTAAAACGCACCAGGAAGGAGCAGGAAAATGTGTTTTTCGCAACACCATGAATCATTAAGTCGAAACGTTTTTTCATTTTTGAATGTGCTTGTCAACGAACGCTGGACTTTTTCGCCCCAGAAGCGTTTGTGTTATTGTTGCTTGAAGGAAGGCCATCGTAGCGCGGACTGTAAACAAAAGCCGTGCAGATTATGTGGGAGAAAGCATGATAGCTCGTTATATCCAGAGTTACCGCCCGATGCTCTAGGAAAAAAACCGGGAGCTGTTCATGATCGGAAGCACGAAGATTTTCCAGAGCGCAGGGTTATGCAGGTTAGCTCCAAAATCAGCAGTTACTCAAAGAATCAGGGGACGTTAAGCATGATCCTACCGGCGTACGTCAAATCGGGTAAGTCGCGGGAAGGGCTTGTTTACGCTATGCTTGATACGCAGAGCGACGCCTGTTTGATAAGCACCGACGTTGTCAAAAAACTTGTGGAGGCAAAGTGGAAGACAGAAATCATTACGCTGGCAACCCTTACAGAAACTCGCATGTTCACCAAAACATAAATTATTTGTAAGGGGGAATTACTCAGACCACTTCTGAGAAGTAAATGCGTACGAGCAGCATATTATTCCTAATAAGAAACAGCAGATACCCCATAAAAACTATGGTGTCGAATATATGCACCCAGAGCCATTCACTCTGGAACTGCGGCCTTTGCAGGGTGTGCCCGTCGGGCTGTTAATTGGTATTGAATGTGCAAACGCTTTCATAACACTCGATACTAACGTCGGTAAGAGTGCAGAGGAACCGTTTGCCATCGAGACGGCGCTTGGACGGACTTTGTGTGGTGGAAGACCACCTGGGGACAAGCCAAGCGATCGCACCAAAAATAACAACTGCATTATGACTTCGGATGTGCTTGTGGCGTTGGAGAGAGATTTTTGTCAGCAAGATGACTTTCAAAGTGCATCGCAAAAGGACGTGAAATTCATTAACGTTCTTGAAAAGGGAATTTGTAAAGGCGAGGCAGGGAGCATAAGCATGCCTTTGCCCTTCAAAAGTCGACCTAAACTGCCACTCAACCGCAAAGAGGTAATGAATGGACTGGAGGGGCTCAAGAAACGATTTCGCTGAGACCCCAAGTATCACCGTGATTGTAACAAACCTATGTCTGATATGGTCATGACCAATGAAGCTGAATTGATTCCACGAGAAGAGCTCAAGGGAAATCTTTGGGAGGCTTGGTATTTGCCGCATTTTGGAACCTACCACCTCTTAAAGCAGACAAGATACGGGTTCTCTGCCAAGAAATTTGGGGAAACATTGAATGAACATCGTCTTCCAGGACCAGACACGTTAAACAAACTGACTGGGATATTTTGTCGTTTTCGGAAAGAAGCAATTGCCATATCTTGCGATATTCAGTCAATGTTTAACAAGTTTAAGGTTGCGATGTCGATTCGCGATTATTTAAGATTTTTGTGGATTGATGAACAAGGGTCAGTTGCGGACTTCCGCATGACAACCCTTCCGTTTGGGGCAGTTTACTTTCCGTTTGTCGTTTCCTCCCCTGGGTGTGCTACCTTTGGTCTTAAGAAGCTAGCCAGTGAGTGAGGTTCTAAATTTCCCAAAGCGTCAAAAGTTATTGAATCAGACTTTACTCGATGACGATGATTTGATCAGTGTTCCAGATGTTGATTCCGCTAGGGAATTAGTTGCAGAATCAAGGGCAATATGCGCCACTGGTAACATCAGACTACATAAATTTATTCGTAACGAGCCGTTATCTTTAAGCGATCTTCCTGCAAGCGAGAAAGATCATGTTATGGCAGATATCGAGCAGGCTGCAGGGTAGGCACTTGGGATAAAATGGGAAGTATCCACTGATAGATTTACCTTTTCAGCGAGAAATTCTGCGAAGCCGCATACCTGCAGAGGGATTTTGTCTTGCGTTGCTAGTGTGTTTGATCCTTACGGGTGGATTTCACCATTCGACAAGGAAATTATCCTACAAGAGACTTGCATATCAGCCTTAGACTGGGACGAGCCACTCGAGTCAGCATTTAAGGTGAGATGCCACAGTTGGATGAATGAGGCGCAGAATAAGGAAGCCTTTCGGGTCGATCGCTCTCTGAGACCTAAGTCCATATTGGATAAAGGAATCTGTCGTACAGAACTGCATTATTTCTGTGACGGATAAAAAACCGGCTATGGCGCTTGCTGCTACTTAAAATCATAAACGGATTCAGGAGACGTTATCTGTTCTTCGGTAATGGCTAAAGCACGAGTCACTCCCTTCAAGATACAGACGATTCCGCAAGTAAAGTTGCAAGCTGCTGTCCTTGCCAGCAAAATGCATGCATTTATAAAACCTAATATTGACTTAAAAATCAACCAGGTGTATTTCTGGAAGAACTCCACGATCGTCCCAGGGTACGTTAAAAATGACATAACACGGTATAAGGTCCCTTCATACTGTGCATACCTATCATCATTGATTGATGTCAGATAACAACAACGCGGACAAAATTTGGAAACGCTTCAGGAGTGGTTGAAAATAAAACCGGAACTCTCAAGGGAGACAGAAGAGATGATTCACGGTCGGAAAAAACCCAGTTTTTTTATAAGCAAATGATGTGACTCAACGCTGGAAGAAAAAAATAGCTTTGCGGCTCTGCTTCCAATGCCTGGATGCGACACACGGCGACATCGACAGTAGAAGAACAAAAATTGTGGAGTAAACGGCGGAAAACCACAACCGGCTACGCTATGAAGATAAAGAGACTACATAAGAAAGCGAAATGTTGGAAGGGCATCCCGTTCTGCTAAGGAAGCGCTGACTCAGAAAGGAGATCAAGCCAACAAAGAGCAGGGAATTTCAACAAAGGTCGCTTGCAACAGAAGAGACAGCATCTAGCTGCTTTATTGCTTTTTCATCTGTAACAGTATCCTTCAGAATGACCATCGCCGAATGAAAGCCAAAGCGCTACTATACGATGCAAGCACCAAGAATTACATTAGCAGCGATCTGAAGTCAGTAAACATAGACCAACGAAATTATATTAGTCAGTCAGTACTCTGAATGGATTTTGAAGGCCCTAATATGGACGCCATCATGGTCTCCACGAGAAATGAGGAAGAAGCTATCCTGCTTTATCAAGAGCTGCAAACTTTTGCGCAAATGTAGGAATGCGTCCAAGAAATGGCTACGGCAATTCGAGAGGCTGCTCGCCTATAAAGCAAGAGCGGATCGTGAGTAAGTGGTAAAAATCTAGACACAAGTACGAACAGCTGACCCGCTACGAACACTGTCGGATTGCTTTGGGTAGTCAAAGAAGTTGTATTCAGCCTGCAAACCCTGATTAGCATCCTTCGGTCACCCAACGTGGTTTTAAGCACCTTATCTGGTTGGAGCAAACGGGTTGCTTCGAGATCTTTGGCAAAGAGGAGGATTGCACGAGTATACCTGAAAATTTGACTATAAACACAGGCAATCTTCCAAAGACCGGGAAAAAGTACGCCAATCAACTTCAATGTCAATTCAGTGGGGATGTTCCTCTGATGGATAAGATTGAATCACCTCAATCCACTACGATACTACTTTCGGATCAAATTTAAGCGGATGATCACTCACTGCTGTGCAACAGTTTCCATCCGCGAACCAACAAATAAGCAACAGAGAAAGTCATGAACTGAGCGTCTGAAAGTGCACGATGCCAAATGAGATTTTTTTTGCTTGCCTAATGATTATGCTGCTGAGTAGCAGGCACTTGCGTGGGAGAACCAGTGGTCACGTGGTTGGGACTTCGTAGCATTAGCAGAATTGTCAGAGCATTCAAGATCGAGAAGTAAGGGAAGTTTAAAGGGAATGTTTTACTTGCAGGCGAAGCAAAGCGAAAGTGACATTCCAAGTTACGGCTTTACTGCTGCGTCTTCAGGTAATACTGCGGGTATTTGCAAGGACAGCCGTTGATTTTGGTGCACTGTAAATCATCATCCATGGTCAAGCACGGAAACGAGCGAAACGCTATCTTCGCCTATTCAAATTTGCGAATGTTGGAGCGATGCACCTAGAAGGAGAATTAGGAGTGCATACTAAATACTACTTCCTACAGGATGAAATGTTATTTCGGAGAATGGGGCCAACTAAATAGAAACAGGGAGTGAACTTTGAGACCTTGTCAACACCATGGATGGGCAAAAAATTTGGGCAACATAAGAGTAGCAACACCATGCAAAGGTTCAACTTGATTAACCCAAACTTTTGTCAAACCTGCAAAAGGCTCTCAGAAGAGGCTTGCCTTCCGGTATCCCTCCTGACAAAATTTCATAAATGCAAACGATCTGAAGCGTTTACAAGAACACAATAACGAAAATTGAGCGAGTATACAAATTCCTTAGATAAAGCTAAGGCAGCGTTGTCATAATACGGAGAATGCTTCATTTAAAAGTTACAAAATTGGAATATAACGCCATACCAAAGATAAATAGACAAGCTAGAGTAGCGCAGCCATGCCGTCTTCCTATGATCTGCGAATAACATAAAGCAAAAAAAAAATATATATATATATATATATATATA
>QQSS02191837.1:0-13055 GCA_003687565.2 Craspedacusta sowerbii
TATATATATATATATATATATATATATATATATATATATATATATACAGTCGATTATATATATATCGATATATATTGAATGAGGTATATTGAATGAGGTATTCCGAAATAGTTTGATTGAATCCTATGCTCTTCATCCATTCGAAAATGCTTGTGTCATCGTTTCCAATTTTTTCAACACCGCTCGTTGATTTTGCTGCACGAGAATTGCTTCCTCAACGTCCAACACAGTCAGGTCCCAGCTTATTCTTGGCAGAATGCATTAAATGCCATAAAGATGCGCAAAAAAATTCCTTGTAGATGTGAAGCTTATTACGAGGATGAAGAGGCAAATCGTGAATGTTTTGAAGGTTTGAAAATGTTTCTGCTAGTTTTGCTTTGTGGCTATCACCAGACAGATGAATATGCTGTAAAGCTCCACAGGCTTAATGTGCTGATTGTTGATGATGAGTATTGGGTTAGCGTTATGTGAGTAGCTATTGACTTTCATAATGCGAATATATGACAGTTGTCCACCTCTGGCATCATTTTGACTCCAGTTGCACCAGCGTAAAAAGGCGTTTAGTAGGGTCTGATTTTCGGGTTCGAGTCCGCTAATTGCAGCACCATCGTCAGCGAACTGTAACCAGTTTCGGGGGAGAGAACATTGCTGAAAAGCGGTAACCAAACTGTACGAATGCAGGACTTTTGATGTTTTAAACAAAAGTGCTCATGAGCATATTGAAGATCAGAGGGCTGGGGCAGTCTCTTTGAAGAGCTCCTTTCTGTACAGGAATGAAAAGCGGTTGTAGAAATTTGTTAAAGTAGCCCATTAGAAATCCCAGTGCAAGATGCTGATGGCATTGGAAGTCTGGTCTGAATGCTTGCTTTTAGTGAGTGCTCTACTTCTCCAAATGCACTCTTAGTCATGGCGATAGCTATACCTAACAAGGGTGATAGCTATACAGCGCTGTTTCTTTCATGCGTGGTTGACAAGGAATTCCATAGAAGCTTTGCGTTCTATTGTCCCACTGAGTTCCGGAATAAATCCCTTTCGGATGTGGCTTTCTGCATAACCGTTGTTGACTAGAAAAGTCAACAATGTGTTTCAATTTTACCACGACACATTATGTAGACCTCGGCACCACTCACTATTCTAGGCGTGGTGCTACGGATGATGCCATCTTGGACAGCGCATTGTTCAGTCAAACTTTCACAGCCTGGCAGTCACGTACACATCACCTCACAGGCTTCTTCGACTCCGACAAGTCCTTTCGTAATTATTCCTGTAATTACGCATCAGAGCGGTACTCATTTTAACTACCCTGGGGACGTATGCACGAGTCGAGCAAGACCAGACCAGGGTTTTCACTCGCGCCACCAAAGGGTCTTGCTTGAAAGGCGGGAGCGTAGTCCACTCGGCCATAGTAATAATCGATTAATTTGAAGCTGTTAGCTCGACTTCGAAGATGTGACTCGTGCGATGTGGGCTCTGCTTGTTTTTGTTTTTCGGGTTCTGTCTATTCTTGTTTGTTTAGTCTGAAGAGGGTCCGAGAAAGGACCGAAACGTCACGAAAATTATTAAGCTTTATTCTTTGCCTTGAATAGTCATAATAATGAAACCATTTTCTTTTCAATCTATAGCTCACGCACCATACAATATATACATGTATTTGCGGTCCCGAGGCTCGGTACCTCCAGCCCCTCACTAGTTAGGCATGGCAAAGAGGTGCTTGCTACCCGATCAATAAGCCCGGATGTGTCCACTCTGAATGACCGTACGCAGATGTTAATTATGCTTTTAAACACTAGACTTGCCATTTTCTTGGTAATAGGTCTGCAGTAGAGTTCCTAAGACTCCCGTGGAACCCATACTAAGATTGATGAACGTTACGGAATCGTACAATTTCGCGAGCATTTCCTTAGTTTCCTTGTACGTAGCTTCTTTTCTGGCAGAGTTCTTGCGTACGTTGATTTCAAAACCCACCGTCAACTCCAGTATGTGCAGGTTTTTTTCTCGGACAACGAGCAAATCAGACCGATGTTGTTGTCCCCGTAATGATGCTCGACAAAGGAAACGTTGACTTAGGAATGTCAGCAAACAACCTTAAGGTTTTGCCTGCACCGGCTATGGACTTCGCAATACAGAGCAGTATTGAGTCATGCCGCCAATTGAATAGGCCTTCCCTCAATGCCGGCTTGCATGGTCTAGCTACTACATGTCCAAGGGTCTGCCTCTCTCCGCAGGCATGCTGTGCTCTCAGATAAGCCCCAACGTTGCAGATTTGTTTTATTTGGCAGTGTATTGTTCATGTAGCGGATTATGAATGAGTAAAATGCTCCGTGGCAGGATACTAACTACGTTTGACCACGTTTTTGACGCAGACGGCAGAGCTAGCTTCCAAATGGATTCTATAACAATTTTTTTGGGTGGAGATTTGCACCAAAAAAGTAATAATAATAATAATGATAGTAATAATAAATTTTTTTCAACCCTAAATAATTTATTTTCAGAACGAACTTTCTCAAACATAACTACAAGTGAGTGTCCGCAGAAACAAGCACTGCCACTCGCTGCAAGCAGACATGGCAGAGTTGCTAACACAGTGGTCACCAGAACAAGAGTTTTGGTACCTCTATCTCCTCATCTCTCTTGCAAAATAGGAAATAAATGCAGCGCAAGCACAAGTTCATGATTTGCGCCCCTTCAGTGCTTGCTTTCATCCTCCAACAACACGGCCCAGTGTTCGTGTTGTTAGGCAGTGGAGGCAGCTTGGATTAGGAGCGCTTCCATATTTGTAGAGGTTGATATGCTTTGGCAAACTGTTGCGTAGATACTATATTGTGAAGTTGCATATAGAACGCGGGATCTTCTCGCAGACTGAAGACCAGTATCTTGTACCCGTCTGGAGACCTTGATCCCATTGGATTTGACAACTAGCGATTGGATCGTAAGTTTTGCAAGAATTCGGTCTTCTGCGGTCTTGCGAATATCTTTTATTGCTGCTTTTGCTAATGTGTAGTTATCAGGGTGGATGCTTTTCCCATAACTAGTGCTGTAGTATTCGTATTATTATAGATACTACGTCGAGATTCTTCGATGACTTCAGACTCTGACGATATGTCACTTGACATTGCAAAGATCGCACCGAAACCAGGCAAACATGCAATCCGTATTTATTTCGGGTAAGGGTGACTGTATCTACGGTGCAACTTATTGGCATGTTTAGGCACAGCCGAATGTAGAGCCTTGCTTTGCTGTCGATAATCTTCTTGACCCATGTTTATACAAAAATCAGAAGCCGTCAAGTCCCAACTGATTTTCGTGAGGACGAATCGTTGATAAATCAGGAGTTTGAATCGGGGATGCAGAGAAAGACTTCTTACACGGTCCATTAGAGTAGTGAAGGAATCAACTAACTTTTGCTTATGGATGGTGCCTGACATAAGGAAGTCGAAATGTCGGCTGAGGTAGACAAGCGATTCTCCAATGATTACTGGTTTGGAGTACTGGATTACTTTTTATGAAAACATTTGGTTGGAATTGCCTAGAAGAGCTTTCCTGCTTGTGGATTCCAAAGCACGAACGCTGATGGGCTTTCAATCCACGTGGACCTTTATAAATCTTTCCGGAATTACAGATAATTGATTTTGCTGCTCCTAACGTTGGCAAATCATTGAATTCCGAAGCCGTTTCAATAGGGGGTTGCTGTCCTCCTAGCTTGGCTTTGCATCTTCAAGCATGCCGGTTTAGGCAAGAGAAATTTCTTGCGCTGAAGCTACACGCCACATAAATCAATTGTAAAACTATAACTCCATAACGATTCATATTTCCAGCCGATTTTGCGCTCTAAAGTAGCTATTCCTAAGTAACTCCCACTCTCAGAACACTGTGTCAATATGTTTTTTCTTGAAACAATTATAGAGCTCAACACCTGGCTCGTGCCATCAATAGGCTACAAAATCGTATTTATATCGTGATCACAGAGTCAGACAAGTGATCGGGTGTTGTGTTAATTGACATGGATAGTTACGTCAAGCTTCTCAAGGAAGCTTCAGTCTCCGATACAGCTAAGTTTGCAAGGGTTAGCAAAGAATGGCCAAAAAACGCGAGGCCGCCCACCCAAATTTTATCACCCACTGCTAGAATGTGAGAAAGAGCTCAACGATACAGTCAAGAAGATTTTTCCCAAACCAGTCGCCATGACACCTATACTGTCCGCAACTGGAACATACAACTTCAAATTGGCGGAATGGCTAGGCAAGTTGTTGCAACCGCTGGCTTCAAATGAGCACGTAATAACAGACATTCTTGACTTCGTAAAAAGCAAACTATCTGGAAAGGCTATGAGGTCAGGTGAAATACTAGTGTCGTACGATGTCACGTCACTTTTCACGAATGTACCAGTAGATGAGACGATAGAACTCCTTGTTGACTAAGCTTTCCAAGACGATTGGTTAAATAAAACTCATAAACTTAGCATCTCTCGAGCTGACTTGCGCAAGCTACTCCAGTTACCAGTAAAGGACCAACTCTTGACATTAGACGGTGCTTTTTACGTGCAAGGGGATGGAGTTAGCATGGGATCGCTGCTTGGCCCACTGATGGCAAGTACAATCATGTGCCACTTGGAGGAGAAGCTAAGCAACGACGGCAAACGTTCCAAATTTTACAAACGCTTTGTCGATGACAACTTGACAATAATGCCGAGCGAAATTGCGGCCAAGATTTCTTTAGAGAGCTTAATAGTCTTCATGCGAACAACAACAACAGCAACAACAACAACAACAGCAACAACAACAACAACAACAACAACAACAACAACAACAACAGCAATAACAAGATTTATTTTTTCTCCAAAATGCAACTACCAAAATAAAAGGCAACTCCAGAGTTGAGATAGAATAAAATAATGAATAAAACACAAACGCATTTGTTGGAGAAGGGAGACATCCTCACTAAGCTGTGGCTGATACGATTGAGGAGTCACCCGACTGAGTTCAAGTATCCATTAATACAAAAAAAAATCACTGTTTTCGATATAACTTGCGCTAGCGCTTGTAAGTTACCCAGGCGTCAGTCACCGATCAGAGAAACAGGAGCAAAACAAGATGCGATTCTGAGACCTAAAATGAGTAACTGCATTTACCTTCCTAGAGAAGAAATTGTGATTTATCTATTGAAGAATGGATGTTGCGAGGGACTAGAAGGCAAGGGAATGAAACAACGGAGTAACAGCAGAGAGCTCATAGGGTAAAATCTTAATACAGATGTCATCTTTAAATAGGAGTCAAGAAATAGAATAGGGTCTCAGGCATAGCGATGCTATGTTGCGATCAGAGGACATGCTCAAAACCACGGATTATAAATACCACTCAAACCAGAATCACCGTTAAGGACTACGCTTACGGCATCATTGAGGAGTACAAAATTCACTTGTATATTTGACTTAATCAAAAATTAGTAAAATCAATAAAGCACACAAGTAATAAGAAAAATGGTCGTCACTTTCTAAATAATAGGGACATCCTCGCTTAAGTACAGAATGCTGAAAGTAATGATTTTATTACTTTTCTGAAAATAGTTTTAGGGATATTTAGGTGATAACTTGTGTCACGAAGCTGGTTGAAGAGTGTTGCACCTCGGTACTTGATATTGTTTCTGCCATAAGTACCAGTCCTAATCGTTGGTAAAGAAAGTTTGGCGGCCTCACTCATGCGCGTCTTTACTGCTGGGGAATAATGGCGTAAAACTTTTCAAACGACCGTGTCAGCTTCATCCAATGCTAGTGATGCATAAATAAGCCCATTTAAAATTTAATTTCCTCTTCTAATTGTAATATTTCAAGGTTTGAAAATGAGATACTGGTCCACCTTTAACGAGGAAGTTGAACAATTGCGCACAACGTTTCTGAAGTTAGCCTACCCGTCGGCTTTGTTTGACCGGATAGTATTTGACTTGGTCGAAAAGTGCATTATCCGCCAACGTAACTTGGATGACAGTTTTGCTAATGAGATCGTGCGATTCATTATTCCTTATAAGGATGAAAAGAGTGCGAGCAACCTAAAACACCGTCTAAATGATCTGGCATGTAAAGTACGGGTACCAATTCAGCCAATTTTCATCAGCAGAAAAATTGGCGAAAGTTTTATAACAAAGGAAGCGAAGCCAAAGATTGTGAGTCAACAATGCGTTGTTTATAAGTTTCAATGTAGCAAGTGCGACGCTGGCTATGTCGGCATGACAACCCGCCACCTTGCATCAACGCATCGAGGAGCACAAGCAACAGTCGAGCTCAATCGGGCAACACCTGGCTACTCATCAATAGCCGTTCAATTTTGATCTTCACGAATGCTTCACAACTCTGCGCAGGTGTTGCTCCAAATGGGCGTGCCTGCAAATTGAGAGCTTCATGATCGCGCACCACAAATTCTCCAACTTACTTAACGGACAGTCAGACTCGATTAAGTTGAAGCTGGTTTAGCTCGACTTCGAAGATGTGACTCTGGCGATATGTCTCTGCTTGTTTTTATTTTTCGATTTTTTTTTTCGTATTCTTGTTCGTTTACTCTGAAGATGGCCCAAGAAAGGACCGAAACGTCACGAAAATTATTAACTTTATTCTTTGCCCTGAAGATATACTCATCGAGGGTCCTAATTTCTTCTTTAATAATAGTAATAACAATCATCATCATCATCATTATAATAATAATAATAATAATAATAATGATAACAATAATAATAATATAATATAATATAATAATATATATAATATACAATATATAAAATATATATATATATATACGATATATAGTATATAATATAATATATATATATAATATATAAAATATATAATATATAATAATATATATTATATAATATATATTATTAATATATATATTGTATATAATATAATATAATATAATATAATAATAATAATATTAATAATAATAATAACTACGTGACGTCTCGCAGAAAAAAGTACAATGAGCAGAATATTTGAGTTGCAACACTATCTCCATGAATAATTACCTGAAATAATAATCTGAGAATACTTCCTTATTGCATCATCATCCTGTAAGTTCTGAATTGTTCCCGCAATTGAGAATATTAAACTTTTATCATGAAAATCAAGATTTGTAAGAACTATTTAGTTTACCCCCTCTGCCATAAACACGACTTATACTCTATAGCATGAATTCTCAACTTCAAGCCCCCCCCTTTTTTTAAAGCGTTTTTTAGCTGTCGTTTTTACACAAAGCTATTGTTCATCAATATGTATCTCAATGTAAATACAGATGTGTTTAGTTGCTTACTTATCAGTTTGTCGCGGTACATAGGCATTTGCTAACAATTAACTTTTAATCTTTATGACCTTCACCAATAAGACTACAATGTCGAACGAAAAACGTTTAGTTCGTCCCTAAAAATTGGTACGGGGATGAATCTGGGATTTTCATTTTTAAACCCCTTACCGTTTTGCTGAAACTTGTGCTGCACGAACAGGCGATTACTATCCTTTAATACCGCTGATAATGACAACACCGCATTTGAGTCTTTTTGCAAATATCTGTAATTCGTAAGTAGGTGTTTGTGTTTCCTTCTTATTTTTACACAAAATCCGATTCATAATGCGGCAATTTTAAGACTAACATTTTTAATATTCGGACCACTTTGCGTAGAGCTGATATATTGACTTTTCGCATGTCTTTTCTCTGCATGGCACTAGTACGTTGTTTTCTTTTTACCACTGAAGATTGCTTGATACTGAAGTTTTCCATCTGAGTGTAAAACTTTTAAACAAGTCATCAAAAGGTACCAAATATTACTATGCCATCGTAATGTTACCTTAAGCTGCCCCTTTAGTCACTATAGGCATTTATTTTGTTTGCACCCAAGCTATGGAAGCAAGTTTATCCTACACTTGCTAATAGCACTGATTAATCATTATAGGGCCACTATTTTTCTCACTGCAAGGCAAATCTTAAATCTTGCTAGCCCTGGGGAGTAAAAATGCATTCTTCTCTAATAAATGCATTTATGATAACACTATCTGCCGTATAAAGAGTCTTTTAGATATGATTTCTTTATCGGGAAATAAATTTATCTTGTTTGCTCTTGTTATTCGTTGCTGGAGACTAAAAAAAGCAAACAACTGAATTACTGATAAACGCCACAGAAAAATAACCTTAACCATATGCTGAAGTCATATTCCAATATACAAACATACATGCAGAGGCCACATGGCATCAACCTTAGTCACTAAAAGCAGCTGTAAGCTGAAACAGGCACGTGATGCTAATTCGCTGGGCCAGGAGCACATGTAAATGGGCACATCAGCTGTCACTTTTAGCACGAATTTCAGGCTCGATATGCTTCCAGAGTCTCTGCAAAGACAGAAGAATTTGTTAGCAATCTTAAACTCAGCGAAAAACAAGTTGACAAGCAGTGCCCTATAAACAAGAATTCTCCTCCACAAAACCATTTGCCATGAACATACCCAAAAAAAGTAAAAGCAGACAACTAATCAGAAGAAGGGCAAGCACTAGGGCAGTGATGAGCATGTTTTTCACAGTCAAGAACTTTTGCATGGTTATTTAAGGGAAGGGAGAGCGCTCTGTTAATTTCTAAAATTGTTTTAGAAAGTGATCCTGAACCATGTGCTCAATGATGCTTACTACATTTATTAACATGACATTATAATCTACATACTGTCCTTCAGGTATTCACAGCAGGCAGAATCTGCTTAAATAACGCTTTGTGACGAATTAAATAAGAACAGTCAAGGATACGTTTAAGAATCGCTATCCCAAGAACAGTAATGCTGGTAGTGTTTTCAAAAGATTTAAGATTAAATGCACCTAATTACAATTAAAATCATTTGTGCCTAAAACACTTACCAGAATAAACTTGATTTAACTGCAATTAAGTTTGTTCTTATTCCAATTAAGTTCGCTACTATGTTTTGAATTCGCCTACCGATTTCAAAATTATTCTGCCTGCGTTGCAAAATGGCTTGCTTGCATGTAAAATCCATAACATTATAATCCTATAATTACTGTGTTTGCCACAAGCATCAGCTTTTATTATAAACAATTAATATGAAAATGGCTAAACCTAAACACCTGAACTAAGCAAACTTTTGAGGTTCAGAATTACTGATTACCATTACTGGCAAGTGCCTTCATTTAAGACAAATATGCACAAAAATCATAGAGCGGAAAAAATAAAGAATGTTGCTGAGTCTTTGCAAGGTATGACCAGCTTGTTAAAATAGGATTCATTGGCTTAGAATTACGAAGCGGTAGCTCGTTTATGTAATGGACCCCACGACACGAGGGTATTTAAGCAATGCCTTATCTGCAAACACGAAAACTAGAAATACCCTTTTCGAACAACTAAAAGCTTCCTAAGCAAACGCAGCTTTATGCAATTTTTTATCCATGAAGTCTCTGGACAGCAAACTTTGGACAAAAAAAGCGAATTCGACACAGGAAGAAAACAGCCACTCACTCCTCTGTTCATTCTTTCCCATATTCCGTCCATGAACGGGTCAAACATTCTTTCAAACAAAAATGCTCCAACAACTATAGTAGCAGCAAATGTAGACGTTCGCCTGAACAAGGCATTATAAATAGTTTGTCCAAGTGCCATCTTGGAAGGCTGAAGGAGAAGCCGAAGACAAACTCGGCGCCCCAGCGAAGCACGAAGTTTACGAAGCACAGGCTACCACAAGACGCTGGTTCGACCACCGAAAAAAATATATAAATATCGGTGGTCGAACTACTCGGCTGGGAATGGTATATTATAATGGTATATAATATTGGAAATAAGAGCGTGAAGGTCGACCTAAAACTTCGCGGGCAGCATGTGAAGTAGGTTAATAATCCGTACATTAGAAAGCTGGGCATCGTTACTTTGAAAGCTTTCCAGTCTATCTTTTCTGACCAAAATCAGCAGCACTGAGTTTTCTCAAAATCTGTCATTAAATATAAAAGAGCCGCTGAAAATTTTGCTAAAACTGTTATTAAAAGTAAAAAATAAAACCTATTTCAAATTAATAATCATGACAAATAATACATTATTTAAAAACCTAATTTATTTGAATTTTTGTTCACATGTACGTTAATACAAAGACTAGGTCAAAAAATGATTTTAGCCTGTAAAAGGACAAACGATTGGTAGAACTTTAGTCTTTATTTGGAATTAAATTAAAACACTTTAAAAATAAGTGCACGGTTTGGTTCAGTGGCTGCCTATTAGGGAGACACAGGTTTAAGATGAGGAATCAGATAGCTGACATCCTCTGGGCCTTAGGATCTCCTTTCCGGTGGAAAATAATCTCTCCAGTGCTGCACTGAAAGGGATTGCTAGGGTTGAACTTGATGAATAAGTTCATCAGATCTGGTTCATCCAAAAAGTTTGCGTCACTGAGGTCCATCTTGGAGCGCCCATCCAGTCACCAACAACATCTGCGCCTGAGCTGTCAGCGTCCTCGCCGTGGGTGAGAAATCTCATGCGGGCTCGGTGGTAGCGGCAAACAAATCCTACTCATGCAGGTCATCACTGCTTGATTTATATCTACACACTGGAGTAAAAGCATCTTTTAATGCCACCTCCATGCTCAGTCTCCGTTGGAAGCGTCACACAGCCAACACGCGAGGGATCAGTTTTAGCCAACCACACTAGCCTACGCCTCGGATGAAAACAAGTCACCATCTGATACTCGTAATCATCCCATGATTCAAGATTCAAGATTCAAGACTTGTTTTCGCATGTAGAAAGCAAAAATACGTGGTCAAATAAAAGTAAAACATTACACAGGTGAAGGAGGACTCATCACTTGCAATTCCAATCGGATTTGAGGAGCTCCTATCTTCAAGACCTTGTGATGGTGAACTTTTCCTCAATTTATTTTAGCAGAGCAGCCACCCAAGGCATGCAGAAAGAGAGATTTGTCATTTTTTCTTTTAAGTTTAACGCAGTGATAGCTACAATCGCAGCATGCAGCCCAAATAAGCCTGAATGTCCGTCTGCAGCTTGTCCATAGCTTGGGCTACATATCCTCCTTAAAGTAGTCAACTTCATCCAGTGCGAATCCGTCGAAGCAAAGCCTGGCCCTTGCCTTCGGAATTTCCACACGATCATACAAAAATATGAATAAAATATTGAAATAATAACATATTAATAATAAACACTAATACAAGTAATGATAGTAAACTGCCTGTCTCAAACCTTTGCTTGACAACTGAATGCTATCGAACAGAAGGTCGAAGTGTGGAACCAATGTCAAATTTCAGCGGACAAGGAGGTGTCACCTTGAGATATTGGCAATTTTGAAGAAAACTGTAGCTACTCTGCCACTGAGTGGACACGCATGAAGCGGAACATTTACAGGTTGGACCCACTCATCGACAGATAAGTCCTGAGAAGCTCTGAGTGCCGCAAGAAAGACGAAGCCAAGAAAAATGAAGAAAATTTGTCCCAGAAGAAATAGAATGACCCAGATTCTCCCAAGTCTAGTTCTGAGAAGGAAGATGTAACAGATGAAGATGCCATCATGACCATCCTTAATTACTATGACGGATGATCTGCATAACTGAAGTAAAGGTCGAAAAATTCAAATAAAATTCTCGACTATTTTTGAAGCATTTATTTCGATTTGTAAAACTAACGGGAATGCAACTGTTAAAATTGAGACTGAACGATAAAGAATGGAATGAACGATCAAGGAATGACTATATTCTTCGTTCGTTTTCGATCAAACCGTTCGTTCACAAGTCATGGTCGTTTGTTGACGGTCGATGACGTTCGCTTTTTAAGAAATTTATTGACGGAAGGGAATGTCTTTGATGAAGCAAGCGGTTTACTCGAACGGAATGGAAAGCGTACTAAAACGAAAGGAACGCTACAACAAATGGAACGGTAAAACGAACGGAACGGTCAAGGTCTGAAAAACAATCCCGCCCCAGCATAGTAGGATAGTTTAGGCCAAGGATTTTGAATTGGATGGAGCATGCACTCCCTTTGTTTCCCAATACACAACGTGAAGCTATTTAGTGCGACTATTTAGTACAATTCGATCTCAATCGACGCACATCAATGTTGTGATTGGCGCCTTGTGTCGGTATGGTAGGGAGTCTGTCTGCTTTGGCTTAAATGCTTTAATGCATGAATTCCTTAACACCATGTAAGTCGAATAAGCTACTAAACAACAAAAGAACAAAGAAAAACCGGTGGAACAGTTTATCAGGAACTTCTAGTTTGCATGCATAAGCCATTGAAAATTATGGAAACACCTAATAAAGATCTTACAAGGCGATTGGCGCAAAGCCAATCATAGAGGTTTTGCATTTCTCGGGACAGGGATTTACTTAAAACGTTTAGCGACCATTACCTAAGTCAGAAACTAATGATGTAATGACCAGAAACGAATTGAAAATTGACATGACCGTGTTTCTCCGGAGACCGTTTCTAGTATCAAGGAGGCGCTTCAAATATTGGACGAGAAGCCAAAATGAAATACCCAGATAAGCTTAAACTACCCTGCAGGTAACTACTTCCCATGTGGGTGTTGATAGGAGATTCATGGCTACCTGTGACCACTTTAACAGATCGCCCATTTCAAACATAAGCATGTAATTGTAAGTAGAAAATTAACTTTAAATTTACGGCAATTTTTCCACGCGCGTTGCTTTGACGACCGTAGTGAAACGTATTCACATGGGAAGGAAATAACGTAATAAACCATCGATACGTGTGGCGAAAAGTTAAGAGTGTTGTAAGTTTTTTTATGATTAGGAAGTAAGTGACTTAAAATAGTAGATCTTTTTGCCCAAAAACAATCGTGCTGATCTTGGTAAAATAGATACGTTCAATAGATTGCGATCGATGCTGTAAATTTCCTTCTAAATTTGAGGCATCATTTGCAGGATTTTATTTTTCGGCCATTCTCATGGAAAGAACAGCCTTTGTTCTAATCAAGGCAAAGAATAAAGTTATTAATTTTTGTGACGTTTCGGTCCTTTCTTGGACCATCTTCAGACTAAACGAACAAGAATACAAAAAAAAAAAAA